>BMAO01012252.1:59771-239131 GCA_019973975.1 Trichonephila clavata
TTTCTATAGAATAATTATATCTTTAATGAAAATTTTATTTAATTAACACAAGGAGTAATGCAATTTCTTATCCAAAATATTTATTCAAATAATTCTATATTACTTACTCGTATTTTTTAAGAATGATGATCTTTGTCAGATGCTTAACAGTAAATATAGTTATTAATATAGTTTACACATATAAATATAACTTCAAATTTCATACCCAACGAGCCCTGACACTTTAACAATTGAGCGTAAGAATCGCAAGTTTATTCTGGGTGAAGTCTAATAAGACTAGCTGGTATGTGCGAAGTGGATTAAGAGTCAAGTAAACGAAACTGAGTTTTAGAATTCCAATATTTTGAAATGCTAAATTTAACAATGTAAAACAAAAAGCTGGCGGCTTGATTGCTACTAGAGTTGGACCCCGATGCGAGGGTAGTAAAGAGACACACCAAGCACATGTTTAAAAATTAGAAATATTAGAGAAAATAAAAAAAAATACCTGTTTACTTAATTAGTTTTTCTTAATCGAGAAATCTTTTTTAATCACAATTAAAAATATTATATTGACAGCGACAGGAATCATCCTCAAAGTATGAAAATGATATGCACTAAAATATCTATTCAAATAATTCCATATTACTTACTCGTATTTTTTTTAAGAATGATGAACTTTGTCAGACGCTTAACAGGAAATATAATTATTAATATGTAGTTAACACATATATAAAGGTTGCTTGGCTATAGCGGACGTGGTTCGAGCGGACACATTTTTTCCCTCATCTTAGAACAGATTCGATTACCGAATTACAAGGATAAATACATTTTTGCCAATCAAATTTAATTATTTGTATTAAATTGTTATGGTATTATAGTGCGAATACATTTTAAACATAGCGAAATGTAACAGAAATAAAAACTTTCAGAGAAATATTTAAAAATGAATAGTAAGTAACAATATAATGAAGGTATGAACGAATTTCAGAAATTTTGTGGAAAACTGTATTTTAGAGTCGAATAAACATAAGAACAGGTGCAATTGCCATAAAGTTAATTAGTTTCATTAATGTCAGTAAAAATAAATACTAGAAGTAAAATACACAATATACAAGTATATAAAAGAAAAATAAATACAAGTAAATAAAAATACTAACTTACCTTTATAAAAAAGCATAAATATCATTTACCATTTTATTTAGTTCAACCTAGTTACAAAACTTAAAGATTTTTAGGCATTTTTCTGAATGATATTTGTCTTTATAATAAAGGTTAGTTAGAGTATCTATTTACTTGTATTTATTTTTTTATCTACTTGTATCTTGTGTATTTTACTTCTAGTATTTATTTTTACTGACATTAATGAAACTAGTTAATTTTATGGCAATTGCACCTGTTCTAATATTTATTTGATTCTAAAATGCAGTTTTCCACAAAATTCCTGAAATTCGTTCATATACACTTCATTATATTGTTACTTACTATAAATTTTTAAAAAGATTTCTCTGAAAGTTTTTATTTCTATTACATTTCGCTCTCTCTATGTTTAAAATGCATTCGCACTATAATAACCCTTAACAATTTAATACAAATAATTAAATTTGATTGGTAAAAATGTATTTATCCTTGTAATTCGGTAATCGAATCTGTTCTAAGATGGGGGGGGGATGTGTCCGCTCAAACCACGATGAGTTTCAAAGTGTCCGCTTAGACCACGAAATGCTATGTGTCCGCTCGAACCACGTCCGCTGTAGCCACGCCACCAATATAAATATATCCTCAGATTTCACACACAACTAGCCTTGAGGCTTTGACATTTGAGCGTAAGAATCGCAAGTTTATTCTGGATGAAGTCTAATAAGACTTGCTGGTATGTGCGGAAGGCTAGCGACTTAATTGCTACTAGAGTTGGACCCCGATGCGAGGGTATTGAAGAGATACCACCAAGCGCACTGATTGGTCAAATCAAATTGCGGACGCTTCCTGGGCTTGAATGGTTACTAGAGTTGGATCCCGTGCGAGGGTAGCGAAGAGACCACCAAGCGCACTGATTGGTCAAATCAAACAGCGCGCGCTTCCCCGATTTCCTGTTACGCATTTCCGTCCCCTTTCACGAAATAACTCCAACAAATATCCAGCAACCGAGAGTAAAGATGTTACACATCAAAAACCCCTGATTGTTTGGTAATGATGCTGGATATTTAACACGGTGGATGGTCAACTCGAACTGCTAAGACTCCCACATACGTTTAGTATGGATGCGATGAAGCTATCGATGAGACTTTGGAGAATACTGTTCCACTCTTGACAAAGTTCGATCCTCCTGTCCTCCAAGTAAAAGAAGTCCTTAGTCTTGCAGCAACGCGTCGTTTGAATAAGTCCCAAACACGTTCAATCGGATTAAGATCAGGGCAGCTTGCTGTACTGTTTCAGCTTCAAGAAAGTTCTTCACAAGACGAACTGTATGAAGTCTGGAATTATCCTGGATTTAAAAAAAGAAATTACCAATGTGACTGCAGAGTATGAGAAGACATTGGGTCTCAGGATCCCGACTGCTTAATTTTAAGCCGTCAATTTGCCATTTTAAATTATCTGAAGGTCAGTACGTCTGGCTATGCAGATTCCAGCCCATACCATCAAACTACCCTCGTCTGAAATATTATCTTTCCTGAACGAATATAGGACTATTTCGGCCATACCAAAATACGTCTGGTGTCACACTCTAAACTGAATCGGGGGTCATCTGTAAACAGCATTCCAATCACTTTAAATCCAATCTCAGTGTTGAGAAGCCTTTTTTCTTTGGGCCGCATGGTGTTTTGCTATCAACGGAAATACATTGTTACAGAAATACTTTGCAGTAGGATTTAAATGATTTATTAAGCAATGATTCTAAGCACGGAGAAGCACACAGCAGTAGTTACAGAAAAATGGTCAACTGTAAAGATGTTGCCAGATGTTTCACTAGCTATACAACAACGATTAATTTGATTATTACAATATACATGCCATTGACCCTACAGACCACCCGCATGAAGCCTGTTTCGGATTGTTTAGTTTGAAACTTTTCGTTCTATTGTCAAAAGTAACATCTTTGAATCTGAGTCTCATTGGATGCTCCGTCTCGATGAGCTGCTAACAGATTATCAGTCATTACTCGCTGTGGTAGCACATGGACTACCTTGTTCTGGCCGACGTCAACCATGCCCCGTTTTTTGGAATCGACTCCACAGTCTTGTAATGCACTTCTTGTCACTTTAACAGCATTCGTCACAGTTCTTTATTATTATCAGCAGATTCCAGGCTGCCAGGGCCGGCTCTAGCAATTTTGCCGCCCCGGACAGAAATGAAAAATGCCGCCCCTCTCTCTCCAAAGTAAGAAAAAACTATTATTAAAAAAGATAATTGTTCATAAATGCACACCTATAAAAATTGGATATTCCTTGCGAAGAAAAAGGGAGCTAACAGTAAATATTTATATATATCAATTTGTTCAGATATTTCATGTTCGATAGCCAATGTAGCTAAATCATTTAATCTATCTTTAGAATTTGTGAACTGTAAAAAATTTTTTATTAATTTTAATTTTGAGAAACTAGTATCTACACTTGCCAAACTTTTTGCAAAGAAAGTAAAATAAATGCAATAGCAAGATTTGGAGCAAAATTCTAAAACAAAAATAAACTTTAAAACTTCAACTGGGCTTTTTTTTCTTTTTTTTCCCCCTGCTAAAGCTGAAACTGACATTATCTCATCTGCTCAATCAAGCGCGTTTACACCCAATGATTCTCCGTCGGTCAACATTATTTCTAAATTTTTACAGTTTTTAATTAAGGGTATCTCTTAAATCATATATATTGTACAAAAATGAAAACAATTACTGTCAGTACTCATTAAATTAAATCTGCATTCCAAAGCATTAACTGCTTCGTTCAATGTAAAAAAATAAAACTATCTTGAATTTTAATTTAGGATATTCCATCGGATCATCTTGTGCTTCATAATTAAAATTTACATTTTTCCGTCGAACTCTGTGACGTGTTTGCGTCACCTCAAAGTTAGCAGAGATATCAGTCTCGACGGCCAGTTCTTTTGCATCACAGTGCATTTTATCAAAAGTCACACCCTTAAAAAATCTTTACAAATTCTTGAGAGTTCCATAGTAGATGGTAAATCGTAATATTTTGTTTGCAATAGCTTGCTTATTGGATTTTAATGCAATTAAAGATTTTATACCAAATGAGGGCCATAGGAACTTGAATTGTTAAGTAGATTTTAATAATCCAGAGGCCTCATTTCTTATAGAGTTGTCACTTTTTAGCATTATTATAAGATCTAAGCATCATAAAAACCTCCCAATTGATAACTTAAGGGTTTAATAGCCTCTATTCAGCTTTCCCAGCTATTTACAATAAGTGGCTTTAAAGTTTTATGCCCTTTATACATTTTAATAATATAACCCAACGAAAAGTTGATGAAAAAAATAAATTTTTTGAACTATATTAAAAAAAGTAGGCTTCTAAGGATGCTTTTACCATGTCATTAGCGACTAAATTTATTGAGTGGTTACTACAGGGCACATAGATTGTTCGCGGATTTAACGTTCTTATTTTAAATTGAGCCCCTGATTTCTCGCCTTTCATATTCACTGTTATTGAAGGCCTGCCCCCGCATATCTGACAAATTTAGCCCGAATTTTTTATTTTTTAAGTTTCTCAACTATTAAATTTGAAAATTTTCTTCCAGTTAATCTTTCAACAGGAAGAAAACCAAAAGAACTCGCATTAGTTTCAACGATAACTTCGTTAGGATTAGATTTCTCAACACATGTATACCTTACCATAAATGTCATTTGTTCGATCTTGCTGGCATCAGGGGCGCAATCGAAAACTATCGAATAATATTTAGCTTGTTTAATTTTATGTACAATGTATAATTTAATATTCTCATATAAAAGAGAAATTATCTCGTTCTGAATATTTTTCCCTAGATAGTGAACTTTAACTTCCAAATTTTCCATAACAAAAATAAAGTATTTTTAAAATTTGGTCCAAATGCCGCCCCTGAGTCTACTGATAATACGCCTAGATTTGGATTCTGATAGATCATGTTTTACCTTTTTAGATAAATGGGGACATTTTTCAATTTTCTTAATCTTTTTTTTTTATTCAAGTAGCATCATTTTCTAATATTTTACTTTAAAATCTAATATCACTGAATTGTAAAAAAAAGAAACATTCACAAATGAATTCGCCAAAAGAATAGAAGATTATACTGGATTCTTATAATTGTATAACATAGAACCATCTCTCCATGCCTTCAGTTTTCCTTAAAATCAAAGCTTTTTGGTTACATTAAAAATGTACAGCATAGAATTAAATGTCCATATCTTCTGATTGTAAATAGTACTAAAATTTATAACTTTAATAAACTAACTCATAAATGTAGATTGGATCGGAAAGTGATCGTTTATGTATACATTATACCTGTTTTTAACAGTATAATTTGTCATCATTTCAGGGTTTTAATTACTCCACCCAACAGAAAAAAAGGTTTATTCCTTAAGTATTGCATTTAAATTTCGATTGATCATAGTTTTCAGTATAAATCCATTTTTACTTCCATTGTAGGAAATCCAATCTTATGCTCAATCCCAAGAAGTGATATGTGCGGTAGAACTACTCCGATTCTTTCCCCTACCTACAGAATCTGAAGCAGAATTCTTCCTAACACCTCCCTCTGTCCGGTTGCGATTGGCCGAAAGAAAACTCCAAAGGCCCACGAAATTGGCGGAAGACGCCAAACGACGAAAATCTGCTGAATTCACTCCTATTCCAGATGAAGTGTTCGATACCCCTGAGTTACCCACACCTACAGCAGAAGTCTCTAGTACTGCTGAAGAAATAGGCGATATACCCTGCACTAGGACTGCGTCGTCTGTTTCAGTAAACGAAACTGCAAGCAGTGTTTCTGACGCTACTGTTACAGAAAAGCCAACTGCTAAAAGTTTACTCCCTGGAGCTGAAATTGGCAATTACCAAGGTATGAAAGCTTGGGAACAAGGACGGATGGACTACCAAGGAACTGATAGTTCCGATACTATCATAAAACGGTTACAATTTTTAATGACTCAACCAAAATAATTCTTTGAGTAGCACACATAAGAATATTAGTGAATATCACTAATGATTACTTGATTCAACATCATTTGAAATTCACCAATATTCCTCAATGTTTTGGTGCTACCATGGACTAACGTTTATATTTCATTATTTTGTTTATAACACAAGTGATGAGTCATGTTATAAGAAATATAGATTACATTAATTATTATTATGTGGGGAAAAAATTTATATGTATTCATTTATACTAAAACTATTTTTTTTTCACGTTATTTAATATACATTGTTTTTATAAAATTTATAGTGGAATTTTAATTTGTTCCCAAGAATAATTACTTCAAATTTAATTATTTATTAATGATCCTTTACAACACACAGAATGTGTATTTTATAGAATTTTAGTCATGTGTTACTTATAAAATATATTTTCTAAAAGATATATAAAAATTTCTAATGTGTATTTTTTTACTCACTTTTATAAGCTTTTTAAAAAGAATTATGCTTAAAAGATAGTGTAGTGATTCTTTCTCTTACAAGAAATTAGTATACCAATTATATAGTATCCTCTGAAACTTTATTTTGTTAAAAGCATAAAATCTCTTTTTAAAATGTAAAAAATGTTCCTCAATTGATATACTAATAAAATTTAAGATGGATAAAAAGTTCAATTTTAATTTATTACAAAAACTGGTACTTTTCCATTTTGCTGGCGCAAGCGATAAGGTCGCTTAAAATTATACAACCGACACCAAACGGAATAGTCCTGCTGATAACCTTTTACCACATTTTCAAAACAAGTTGTGGCATTTTCTTATCAGTAAAGTCTTTTTCATGATGCATCAAAAATGGATGGAAAATTAATGAGAACAAACACAAATGAAAATTTTTTATTGTGTGTATATATTGTGTTTGTTAGCAATAACACTTGCTGCTTGGCGAGATTTGCGCGGGTGAAACGTAAAAGTACTCAAAAACAATTTTAACATCTGTACGGGTCAATACACTAGTTTTACTTTAGAAAAGGCTCTTAATTTTAGTTATCTTTTTTAAAACAATTTTTTAGCTTAAAATTTAGTTGTCAAAAAAAAGTTTTTTTCTTAATAACTTGTGCAATAAGTTGATTAATTATGTACTTACTCATAAATTTATTTCAAAATGTAACAACAACGTTTTTAAAATTTCCTCATGGATACATACCAGAATTCTTAATTCATTTGAATCAGGATTCATAAATAGAGTAATTCCTACCCATATTTTTAATTATATTAATCAAAAGAGATCTGTGAAAATCAGTTGCTATCAGACACTGAAATTTTCCAAAGACTTTTTAAAATAATAGAATATTATATATGAGACCAATGTGTTAGAGCTTAATTTTTAAAAAATATAATTTAGATAGTGTTAAAAGGGAATGTTCCAAGTTAATTAAAAACTAAGCAAAATAAAAAAAACTTCTCTTAATTCGAAAAACTGTAAAAAAATTGGATGTTTCAAAGGCATTTCAGCAAAATAAATTTCTTTCTGAAATATTTTATATGGCTGCAGTAGCTGGTGGTCATAGTCATGAACTTGTAGACATAGTTCGAGTCCTAATGCCATTGAAGATGGGGTAATGCATGTAAAATTTCTCAAGTCGGGTGCCAGCTCAAATGTTACTCTAGTCACTAGACAGAGGTTCAAAATTTACTAGTAGAACTTGCCTTAAGAGAGTGACACTAATAAAAAAGTTAAATCAAATCTAAATAATTTAAGATATTTATTTTTAAAAAAATAATGTAAAAAGCATATTCTTGGTACTCAGTGAAGCATACATTTACAAATGTTATAACATAAGACACTTTAAAAATGAATTGTTGGATAAAATATTGTAAAACATTACATCTGTCCCCTAACATGTAAATACACTAAAAGTTTGGATTCTAAATCATGCTACAATAAATAAGGCATAAAAAAAGAAAGCTTTTTCTTAGATTGTGATACTTCAAAAACATGTAAAAAAAATACTGGATGAATAAATAAATGTTGATTAAGTGTTTTAAAAGCTTGTGAATTTCTACATACACTCATTTGTAAATGTTGCAAGTTCAAAAAAATTAACACAAAAATCAATCTTGGAAAAAAAATTTATAAAACTTCTGTACACTTAATTACAAAAATAAATTACATTTTATGTACAAAGTTCACACATATACATGACTCAAAATATGGCATGGCGATAAAGTTCAGCAGTAAGCTTTTTTTGGCACCCATTTAGTTGGATGGAACATCCACTAAGCACAAATTTTAAACAATGGTATTTAAAGGCTTTTGGAATGAAATATTATTATAGATGAATTCAACTGTAGCATTTTATTATATGATTGATTTTAAACTGTACACAAGAATTGTCTTTGATTTCAAATATATTAAACAAGTTATATCAATGTTAATTTTTTTTTAAATCAAACATTAAAAAAATTATAAGAAGGTGCTCAATAAAACTTTCAGTTTGAAGTTATTTTGAACTGAATATATTCATATTTTTAATATCTCAAAAATTCATAAGTGGTTTCTTAAATTGCAAGAGAAATTGAATATAAATATTTTATCATTAAAATACCTGTGACATATTTATCATTTTCACATAAATATGCTATTCTTGAGTAACAAATGTCAATTTCAGAAAATAAATATATGTGAATATATTATATAATTTACATACTTAAACATTCCAGATTACCATGGAAAATGAAACGCACCTTAGGCAGTTTGAAATTTAACATTTATATTAATATAATAAAAGAGTTAAATTTCCTCCAATTTTCCTAATAAACTTTAATTTTGTTACATTTACTATGGATTTTTTATGCAGTTTATACCCAATGTATTCTTATAATGCTGACATATTGAAGAAAGATAAACACTGATCAGATAATTAAAAACTTATAATATGACATGAATTGAGGAAATGTTTTAAATTACAATAGAATTTTTTTATATATAAATGCTTTTGTAACAAGGGAGGGGGAATAAAATTATTGCAAAAATGTGTTACACAATATTAATATTATAAAAGAAATGCTTTTAGTAAATTGGCTACAATGATAGAATAGTTATTAAAAACATGAAAAGCTTTTTCAACAGATTAGAATAAATATACATATTTGCAAGTTATTTTATTCAAGCTAACAAAGGGTTTAGTTTTAAAAAATAAATGCTTAAAATTTACAAACATAATTTTAAGAAACAAACAAAATAATACAATAAAATTTGTTTAATTTAAAAATCCAATTTTAAAAGATAATCATCAAAAAATTGTAAATGTGTAAATAAAAAACTTTCTTTTGAAATAGTAAACATGATGGTACATACATATATGTATAATTAAAAGAGAAGGATTATTTTAATTATTTAAATTGTTCTAAAATTCACTGAAAAAATTCAAAAATTACCTTAAATTAATCTAGATATCACAATGAATGAATTATTTACAGATGAAGTATTTCCACATGAATCATAAGTAAAATGACAGGTAAGCCTTTCCAAATTTCAGTATTAAGTTCATTAAAAATTATAGCAATATTGTAAAATTTTTCAAAAAATATACAAAAAATAAGAGCTTGAAAAAAGTCAAATATAACTCTTTATTTAACAGTAAAAATTATTCAATTTTTTAAAAAAAATTTCACAATTGATGATGTTATTAGCGAGTATTCCAAAAATGTTCCTTCTAGGTTAAAAAACAAAAAGACAGTTGGGTTAATCCTTTTTTGTGTAATTGTCAAGAAAGTAAAAATTTTGATATTTTTGTTTCAAACAAAGTAATAAGGTTTATCCGTAAGAATTTTCAACAATAAGGTTATTCAAATATAAGAGTAAGCAGATACAGTTTTCTAATAAATGATTAAAAGAAAAATAAGAATTGTTCCATGCATACAAAACATATAATTAAAATATTAACCGAAGATTCTATACTCTAAACAAGAGAAGTAAAATCCAATAAATACAATTTAAGAATAACCTAAATATTAATAAAACTTTTTAAATTTTTCAAGCTCTTATGAAACAGTCTTAAAAAGCAGCATTGGACAAAGCTAAAAAAATTTGAAACACATTTTGAGGGGAAGTTCTAGATTGCTTTGTCTAATACAAATATGAACTGTGACTGAAAATACTGCTATTACAGTTCACAAGGAAAAAACTCTGCAATATGGAATCATTAATAGGACATCAATATCTCTTTCTATCAAGTTTCTTGCAACACTAAATGGGGCAACTTTATCAGCCAGTTCATGACTCCAATTCAAATCAACAATTATGTACAGGACTTAGAAGGGATGAAGTTGGAGTACTTTCTGCAACAAAAAATTAAAATAAAACTTATGAATTTATATAATAGAAAATTAAAAATTAATAGTTTAAAAAACTTTTCACAAAACTTAAAATGCCTTTATTAAACATTCTGCTCTCGGATATTTTCTCCATATAATACATCTGAAAACATATCTATCAAAAATGAAGGTCTTCCCCTTCTATGCAAAAGGCATGAAAATGACAAAATTAAAGTTTAATGTAAAATTTTTAAGTCAAAGAATCGAATACATTGATACCATTATTTCCTTTAATTCCATTTTAAATTTTATTTTAAATCTCTCCCCCTCCCATAAAAAAATAAAGACTTTTTCTTGAAATAGAGTTTTAGATATACAACAAATTTAATTTTAGGCAGAATATATAATAAAAAATGAGTTAAGATCAATTGTTAATTGACATAAAATAAATAAGAAAACACATTCAATTCACTCCATTTGATTTTGATACAATTAGTATTTGATCTATAATTAAACTACACATAACTTAAATGTATAATCAAGTGATAAAAAAAATCACTGTGTACTTTATTGTTAGCTTTCATAATTGCATTGGATGTTTGTGAAGTGAATGTTGATACAAACAGTTACACAGTATGATGTGAATTTTGCAGTTACCTTCAATAAGTAGGACGAAGCTACAAGTCCCAAATAATCATTACCTTTTTTTCTCTTCTCTTTAGTATTTAACTAAAGTGAATGTCTTTACTTTTCATATGAGAAGACAGATAAGAATTATACATAAGTAATACTTCATATACAGAACATATAACGCTTTGCAACAAATCAAAAATAAGATTAAAGTAATGTATGAAATGATTCTTATTTTTAAGAAACCAAGGCTGCATATTTCTTAATAAAGTGCATGTAAGTTGTTTTTTAAAATCATCCTTTTCAAATTAAATAATTAAACTTGGGTCACCTATTTATTTTACAATATAAAATCTTCAATCCTCAAAATCAATACACTTAAATGTGAAGGGATATTAATTAAATAAATTTAATTTTATATTTCTAACTACCATCTTTTTTAAAAAGTGAGCTCTAACTGATTTACATTTCAATAAAGATGTTGATAGAATATCTTGATATTGTAACAACATTTGTTAATGAGTGACAGTTGTATATATTTTATTAATTACATATTTTAATAAATATATTTAATTGAAACTTTGGTCTTAATATCATACACATTAACTAATAAACTCCTATAAAATAATTTAATAACATTAACATTATTATTAAATATAGGTTGAAATTTGAAAGAAAAAAAACTTGCCTAATTTGGACGGTTGCATTGTTGTTGGCCTAATAAGAAACCCTGCATTATGGGCTGCCTTAGCAACCACATTGGCAAAGTCAGAATCAGTATAGACTGATCCTTCAGAGGAACTGGCCACACTTGACCGAGCACTGGATGTACTGCTCCTGTCAGTAACACTAGTCCAAGAAGGAGCCACACCTATGAATTAAATAATGTTAATTTTTTATAGCCATAATATATATTTTAAAAAATTTCACAATTTTTGAAGAATATAGTAGCATAGGATTTAAAGTATTACATGAATGTGTGCAGGTATATGTGCATTATATGTAAACATATAGTATTCACACTCACAGTGACCAGAAGCATAATCTGCATCTCCTTGAATACTAGACACAGGAGAATGGTCATCTGGTTTTAGCAGCTGCATCACATTGTCATACCTCACTCTTTCTTGAGTTTCAGGTTCAGGATGAAGTTGATGGTATATGACACCTGTGTGTGTATGTTTAATAATTAATTGATGTCATAGAATAATTCATATTCAGCATAAAAACTTCTCAGAGATAAACTACATAAAATGAAAATTAGAAGATTTTCTCACTCTTTTTTTCAAAACTAACAAATTCTCAAGCTAATCTAAGTTTAATCTCAACTTTAAAAAGTTAGTTTAAACAATATAAATGAGTATTTCCCTCATTGTATACTGCCTATAATTACAAAAATGTTTGTTTAACAAAATCTGAACCTAACATGTTGATCTTAAAATTGCAAAAAAACATTTTTCATATAGATATGCATTCCATTTAAAGATACTACCATGTTTTGAATTAATTGATTGATGAATTACATAAATCTAATCATGGATCTAGTAAACATTAGTACTTTTTAGAGCTAAATCTGTAAAGATATATAGCATAAGCCAAATTTTAAGCAATTTGCATTTAATATAATAATAAAAAAAACATAACTAAACATATTTCTATTAAATAGCCCGGTCTTATATCTTTAATTAAAATACTTATTATTTTCAACTAATTTTGATTATTTTACTAAATACATTTTATCACTTGGAAATAACTTAAAATATAATTTTCAATTCTAAGTTATAATTTTTAAGCAATACCAAAATACAACATTAAACTGGTTAAAAGTATCACAAATACATACCAGGATTATTCCTCAATGAATTAACTTTCGTACACCTCTCTTGACTTCCCTTCCTCATACCAGGACAGGGATCACTAGCAAGGGACAGCAAAGAAGACTGCACTCCCCTGTCTACACCAGGACTAGAACCATAGGACTGTTGAGTAGGTATATGACTATTTGAGAGTGGGTAACGCACTCCTGAAGAGGTGGGTGGTAGACCTGCATCCTCCTGGGCGCGGGTGAGGCTCTGAGACCAGGGGGAGGAGGGAAGATGCCTGGCTAGAGCAGTAGATTGCAGACTGCGACTCACCTGAGGTGAGTGGCTTAAATTGGAAGAGTTATTTATAGGGATCTAAAAATGATAGAAAAATTAGATAAAGAAAATATAAATATATATATTATATATATTATTGTATGTATGCTCATATGTATCAATACATTAAAGATAAGATGCATACTTTGACAAGACAAGAAGTTTTGCTACATTTTTGTATCAGAAAAAAAAAGAAAAGGCATTAAATATATATCATGTATTAATTATTAATTTTTTGCAGCTATGAGAATTAAGTATATCATTTGAACTGTTTTCTAATCAAGAAATATTAACTGGTTCTACCTGGGAATGAATGTTCCTAAGTGGGTAAGGATTATGCAAAGGTGTTCCCTGAGTAGGAGAGGCCCTTGCACTTGGGGGATGGTCAGGTGGGGGAGGGATGAATTCCATCCAATTGAGCACACTCCCCTTCTGACCACCACGTAGTCTTTTCCGGCGTACTGGAAGTCCATACTCATCTACAGAGAAAGCATTGATATAATTTTACAGTTATTTTTATGTGCATATAAACTCATTTGTGCACAAATATCAGATTTTAAATTTTATATATATATATATATATTTGCACAAAATTACTGTTTTAGTATAAACTTCTTTCAATTCCCAAGTATATTCTAACAATTTCCTTAAAAGCTTATTGATTGGAAAAATAATGGACTTTTTGAACAAAAAATGTTTTTAAAATGTAAAGAAGAGCTTGCAACAATTTTAATCTGCTTCCTTCCCTTCTTTCTTTAGAAAGAGTATCATTATAAAAACAGAATTTTTTTTAAACCCACAATTATTTAAAATAAAAAGAATATATGTACCAGTAGTATAACTTCCAGAATCACTAGAAGGGCTTATCACATTTTTAGCATCCAAAAGTTGCTCTGTTACACAATCTAAAACAAAATTAAAAATGGTTCAATAAAGCGAATCTAACACATCTTACATTTAATTTTCAAAGTTTATGCTTCAAAAGTCAACTATTCAAATTACTAAATACAAAACAAATAAAAACATTTTCTAAAATTGTTACAGTATAAGGAAAAAAATTCTATACCTTCTATCAGTCGTGCTTCCATGTCATACATTTTATCAGACTTTTTACTAATTTCAGATCCACTACTTTTTCCACCATCATGAACCTAATAACAATAAACAAAAGATAAATTTTGACATACTGCAACAGCATTTGAATAAAAACACAATATAACAATAATGTAATATTAACATGCTTCTGATTCTTTATAAGTAAATGTAAATTAAACTTTATGTATAAAATTTTAGAATGGCTCTTCATGCAAAACAAATTTAGTGCACTTATATTAAATTTTAATTTCCATATCCTGAGTAACGCTTACATGTTCCATAAAACATATGCTTAATTGATATATTTTGGAAACATGAAATTTTAAAAATAGTACTTCTTTGTTTAAACTACATTTCCCACAAATATATGGCTAAAAAAACTTATAAAAGAAAAACATTGTGTACTCTTGGGATTTATTTAGAATTATATAAGGGGAGGAGAATAAATTTCATACATATGCATCCAAAATATGTCTCAAAACCTCAGTTCTCAATTTCCTAATATTTTCATTTTATTATTTTTTCTATTAACATGATTAATTAAGACTTAATTCAAAATAGGGGCAACTTTTTTTTTATAATCCTACACCAGTTTTTGGCATCTCTGCCATAAGTCGACGAGCAGCCCAATAAAATGACAAAGCATAAAAAGAATTAAAATTTGTCTCCGTAGAGTTGTCTACAAAAAACTTTAAAACAATAGGGAGGTGATTTCAGTCGCCTTCACATCGTGCCTCCTGTTTTCACTAAACAACTGATAAATTATCGCCTTAAAGTAAATAGGAGCAACTAACAATGTACACAACTACTTACTGAGCCACTGTGGTGTCTTGCAGAAGGATTGATAAGTGTTGTGGTTGCATATGGTGCTGGTATACAAGGAAGCTCTTTTTTGTAAAAAGTAGTCATATTGTGAGTGTCCACCTCTGCATAGTCTGAAGCACCTCCACTGCTTAAAAAAGGGGAATAGAGGCTGTAAATAATAATTGAGAACAAGATACAACAAACAAGCAAGTCAATGGATGCAGTAAAGGGATAAAAATTATAAAAAGCTCAATCACAATTACAGTAAAAATATTTCAAATGATACATTTTTAACATCAATTGATATGAAAGTAACTTTTTCTAATGGTTTTTCTCTGTTGCAAATATCAGGCAAATATTATAAATCTTATTATCTAAACATTTTACTAAAAATAAAGGGTAGAATTACAAGTGAAATAAAACTATATTTTTCATGCTTAGAAAGTTACATATTAGCAGAACGGGGAAAGAAAAGTTTAAATTTTTCACTGCTGTTTTTTTAACATGCATGTATTTTTAAAAAGTCACATTAATCTATGATAAAAGATAAACAGTTCCAAAGAAAAATTTAGCTGGATAAAGCTTAAAGAAGAATTCAATAAGGCATACAAGGAAAAGAAGGTAGTGTGACAAAGTACATTATTAGAAAATTAGAATCAAAACAATGTTAAATCACAGAAAAAAGAATCTCCATTACACATCTCAGGGAATAGTAACATACCTTATATAACTACGATCCATTCCAGAGTTAGCATTATTTATCATTTTCCCATCTTGTAAGCAATTTTTCCCTGTACTCGCTGGATGCCATGCCTGATTAATCCATAGTGTCTCCCGAGCACTTACACCGACGCTAGAGAAGGTTAACATGTTAGAAAAGGTTAGAGGGATCACCACCACCACTTTATGTAAGTGCACGCAAACCTAGTATGAATTGTCAGTACTTGATAATAAATCAAAACAGTTGCTCAGTCAAGAAAATTTAATTTTAAAAGAATTCCCATTTCCAAATTTACATTCTACATAAAGATGATATACTTTGTATTTATAATGAAGTCCTATATCGTTACTGTATTATAAATGTACTCTATTATAAATAATCATGAATTTAATTTGTATTTCAATTGTTTATATCATGTTTTATTAAAATATATTACATCATGATAGGTGTAACTGTGTTGCAGACTGTTTAAAATGTAGCAAATAATTACTGATAACTATGGAAAGAAAACATTGGTCAATATGGTCTGTATATTTGATGTGTATTCCATTCAAAAGATTTTTAGCTGAATATTGTTTTCTAAGTAATGTAAGATATATTTAAAATAAACTTATGATAATTTTTTGGTTCAAAGAATAAAATATAGATAGTAAAATAAATACATTTATATAAAGTATGCTTACATTTTCAAATAAAAGTGTACTACATTTTCAAATTTACTTCTCTTCAAACTTAAAAATTTTATTTAAAAAAAATTGAAAGGAACTACATTTTTAATTATTTACTAATATAATGTATCTGTTTAAATTAATCTTACCGAACATCGTCTGTTTTATGTACAGGACCTATAAAAAATAAATTGGATTTTATTACTTGTCATTATCAAAATATCAACATTTTTACATCAAGTGTTAAAAATACAATAAAATAAGTTTTAAAAAGATAGATTTAAACTAATTAACTGAAACTATAAGAGTAAATGTAAATGTTTCTGTATCAATTATAATTAATTTAATCAGAAATAAATAGTTATGTTCATAATTCAAAAAGGGGTCGTGGGTAGCCTAGTGGTTAGAGCATCAGACTCCAGACTGGAAAGCCTGGGTTTGATACCACCAAATACTCTCCGAGTGCACACGGAGTACGTGCTCATTAAATCAGTGGGTCCGAATGGTGTACATCCATTGTGTTGTACTGAGAAAAATCATACTGTCACCTTCATGGGGTTCAAAGCTTAGGCTAACAACAGGAGTAAAATTCTAGCCCTTAGCCGCGATGAATTTCGTGGACCTTGATCTGATGTTACTGTCAATCAGGTGGCATAAGCAACAACAACAACATAATTTTTAAAAAAAACAATATTTTTAGAGTAGTAGTATAAAATATTTATGAATCAAATGTACTTTATTTAGTAGTAATATATATAATCAGTTACTGTTTGTAGTTAATCATATTATGTTGCAATATCAAACGAACAACATTGCAGCAAATGTTGTGGAATTCAAAGAAAAATACATAACATAACAAATAATGTAATTTTGATTACATGGAAATATGATAATATACTTTATAAACAAGATTTGAACTAAAATTTTTATACCCATGAAAAAAAAAATTTTTTTTTATGTACTTGAGATCACAATAAATAATAACTATTAATTAAAAAATTGGCATAATTCTCAATTTCTCAGGAAAAAAGGTAAAAAAATATTCAATAGAACTTATATTAAAATATGATTTACTTGTAGATTGCCATTAAATAAATTACATACATATTTTCCTTCAATATATTTTCCAAAGAAATCAAGATAACGACTAATTAAAAATTAATCTATTCTTTGGTATATGTTGGTATAATATAGTGCATAGGTTCTCAACGTGGGCAATAACGCCCCCGGGTGGGCATTTGAGGATTTCAGGGGGGCGTTGAGATGGCACAGAGGGGCTTGCGCAGATTAACCAAAAAAGACTAAAAAAACACACTGATTATGTACTAACTAAAGTAAACTTTAATACTGTTTACCTTATGTTGATTGTATGTATTTAAACCATTCCATATCACATGTACGAAAATTCAGATATTTTGGTAGTACGGGAAGTGGATGAAAAAAGATTACATTACATTCAAGCCTACATTAAATTCAATGATATAGTGCATTTTAATTTCTGTAGTGCACGTGTTGTCTTTGTCTATGAGCAGCAGGAAACATGTTTCGTCCACTGCATTCCATTATGTATATTATCCAAGAAACATAATTAAATATGTTATCCAGGAATTAACGTGACTCTTTAAAAGCTGAAACTGTCAATTTATATTTATTTTGAAAGCAATAGTTTATTATGAATTACTTCGTATCATCTAAACCCCTGCCTGTCTTTACAACAGGTAATCTAAAAATCTTTTATTCCACTCTTTTAAATAAAGAAGAAATTTAGTAGCATTTCAATTCCAACAATATATATCCTACCTATGACTAAAATATATAATATTCTACATTTAAATATGTTTGTGGCAATAGATATTTCAGATTCGCAAGTAAAAAAATGGTGACTTTAGAAAAAAAATGAAATTTAAAAAAAAATATATATTTTAGTAATCGGATATTTTTTAAAACTTAACTCTTGTTTTCACAAAGTATTATTTACATTCTTATTTTTCTAGAGTGGGAGGGGGCGGTATAGAAATATTCACTAGTAAAGGAGGGGGTGTCAAAATATTTATTAAAAAAGGGGAAGCCAGTTCAAAAAGGTTGGGAACTTATGATATAGTGTAATCACAAGCGATTGAAAACAAAGGACAGAGCAAGACAAAAATTTTAAAAGTGGCTTTTTCATGTACCTGACAAGTGTGCCTGCAATTCCTTTTTCCATGCAGCTCTTCTCCTGATGAAGAGGATAATGAAGAAAACTGAGAGAAGTATAAAAATAACAGCACCAACAACTGCAATAAACCAAGGCTGACGAACAATATCACCAATATCTGAAACTACAGATGTAGGACGATCACTGTAGGTCACAGCTCCATATTCTAGGAAAATAAAATGTGCATATAAGTTTGCTATCAATAGTAAGGCACAGTTATATGATTATTTTACTGACATTATTTTTTGATCCAATAGAAATATGATTGAATGTCATCATAACTGAATAATTTCAAATTGCAGAAACAAATCATGCATTTCAGATAATTCTCAGTTTGAATTTTGTTTTATAATTAAATGCAATTCAGTGTTTGTTTTTATAGTTTTGGATAGTTATTAATTATTTCATTATGAAATCATTAACACATGTCATTTTCATAAAAAGAAATACATATACCCCCCAAAATCATAAATGATAATCTTTTTAAAAAACAAATTTACATTCTGATAAAGTATATAAATCAAATGAATAACAAGAACAACAGCATGTTACATAACAATATTTTATAATATTAAAAAGAACACTAATAGTAAATTAGTTTCTTTTAGTCTTCGCACTATCTTTACTTCAAGAGAAACATAGACAATATAATAAAAGCCCTGGACACCCTTATCATCATTTACAACCTTTATATGAACTAAAAATTTAGCTAAACCAAATGTTTAAGATAAAACAAGAATTTTCAGTAATAATTTGATTTAAAGAAACTCAGCCTTTGACCTTATTAAAAAACCTTCTTTGACTTCACATAATTAACACAATTATGCCAGAAATTATTAAAATTTCTATATTTTTGAAATAACCTGCTATTATCAACCTTAATTTATGTTCTAAGATTATTTGAAAATCATGCTAGGGCATAAAAAAACTATTATTTTTAAGTTAAAAGATAATATGAATTCTCCACATGATAAATGAATCTCACAACATCAAAGATTTCATATCGATGTTTACACCTTGTCTTCTAGGATGAAATTATAAACAAGAGATTATCACTAATCTAAAACAATAATAGCTTCGTTCACTATTTTTTTTTTCAAAATAAGATAGTGCCTAATAAGCTCAACAGTAAGTGACACACAACTTCTTTTGGAGGGAGGGAGGGGCTAACAATGAATGGTCACTGTTGTAAAAATATATTTCATATTCAAAAGATTTAAAGAAAGACTTTATTGAACAGTATGTTTCAACATAAAATAAATAAATAAATTTAAAGTTAAAAAAATTAATTCTCACCAATTTTAGGATGAATAGATGGTGAAAATGGTCCCATTCCTGATGCAGTAAATGCTGCTGCTTTAATATTATAAACAGATCCAATGGTTAAGTTTGTCAATGTGACAGATGTTGTTGTTGCATTAGTTGTTATCTGAGCATGGAGTTGAGAAGAATTGTCTAATATTCTTATCTATAGAAAGAAAAAGCAAATTACATTGTTATATACCAAAATATAAAGGAGAGAATTTGCAAATTAGTAATACATGTAGCACACAAGAATAACTATTGTATATGTTTATTATTGCAATAAAATTATTTACAGAATAGCCTTGCAATAATCCATTTCTGTGCTGAGGAGGAGGAGGAGACCATGAAATTGTTGCCATTTGGGGTCCAATAACTCGAACCTGGAGATTATCTGGAGGAGCTGATGGAACTGAAACAAAATATACATTCATCACAAATCAGCTTAAAAACAACATATTCAAAGCAAGTTTAACAGAAATTTAAAAACAACATTTCCAGAGCAAAAATAAATATATCAAAAGGAAATATTAAAAAAAAATAATAATAATAATTACAAAACTGAAAAAAACTACTAGTTAATAGGCTTCCAAAATTAATAAAAATGTATGATTATATAAAGATTGTGTGGTAAAGGAAAATATCATAGTAAAATATTTTTAATTATAAACCTGAAATATAAAAGGTAATAAAATTCAAAAAGCAAACAATTATTTACCTCATTAAAATTTCAAAAGACAAGAATTAGAATGATATTAATAAGATAAAAACTAAATGCCTTTAACATCTCTATTCATGCATTTCAGAAATAAAAATTTAACACATAAATTACAAAATTTTATTTTTAATTGTTGATAATTACTTAAGTATCTTTTTATGAAAATTTCCTAAAACAGTCTAATTCAGAAGTATTTTTTCCTCTTATAATATTTCCTTAAATATCTCTTAAACTAGCTATAATATTTCCAAAAAGTTTTTAAGGGTGAAAAAAGAACGTTTATTTTACCATCTTCTAATGTCTGGGCGATTTTTGAATTGCTTGGAGGTCCTTCCACATTCTTGTAAAAAGGAACTAAGAAAAATTCATACTTGGTGAATTTCTTAAGATCAGTAAGAATATATGAAGTAGAGCCCCCATTAAGGACTGTTACCATATTGTATTTTTGAGAACCACCACTTAAGTCAAGGAATCTGATGTAAAATCCTTCAATATAACCAGATGCACCTTGTACCTAAAAGAAGAAATTCTTCTTAATAAGTACAATAAAAGTTTAATAAAGAAATAATTATAAATAATATTTTTCCTTGACCACAAAAAT
Organism: Trichonephila clavata; assembly: GCA_019973975.1. Taxonomy (NCBI): domain Eukaryota; kingdom Metazoa; phylum Arthropoda; class Arachnida; order Araneae; family Nephilidae; genus Trichonephila; species Trichonephila clavata. Next base: position 81,057 of record BMAO01012252.1, read on the forward strand.
TACCAATTTTGTATGACATATAATTTTTTTTTTATAACTCCCCAGCAGATTTAAATAGGAAATAGAAATTAAATGTATCATAAAATACATTGATAGATTTAAAAAATTGTTTCTGCATATGAAAAGAAATATAAATAGTAATTTATAATTTTTCAATAGTCAAATTAGAAAAGAACCAATGAAAAAGTCAAGTAGTATTATTTTGCTTCTTTTACTTGATTTAAGGAATACTAATTTAAAATTCATAAAATTTGATGCTATAACATATTAATTTCAATAAAAAAACTCTTTATGCATTAAGCATTTTATTTTACACTATAATCTAAAAAATACCAACTTAGTAAAAATTTAAGCCTTCATTTAAACATTTGTAGTGATATAATCTATATAAGCCAGTAACAACCTCTGCACCATGGTGATCATTCTGGTGTAGTGGTTAAGTTACTCGACTTTGGACCCAAAGGTCTCGGGTTCTGTCCTATAGGATAAAAACGCACCACTTCACATTCATCATTTAAAACTCCAATAATATGCTCTGCAAAAGAATGTTTCAGTTGCTAGTACATAATATTGTATTTGCTTCTGTAAAACACTATAACATTAACTAAACTATGAAAAAATATTTCAATACACTTTTTAAATATTTAGTGGTGAACTAATATAATCTATACTGTAAATGGAATTTCTTAATCTGATCCTGACAAATGAGAAAAAATATTACTGAATAAAAAAAAATAAAGATATTTAAAGGTTTTGTTCAAACTTTAGTCGATTAACCAATTTATCATTTTTTAATTCTTTATGCTAAGCAACAATACTAATTTAGAGATTAATTACTATTTAACTCAGTTGTGCAACAACAACAAAATGGTTTTTTAAAATGATTTTCTTTTAAAGATAATTTGCAAGGAAAGGAAAGTCACAAAACAGTTTTATTGAAAATTATTAAAAATATTTACATCATTATTAAACAAAAACACATACTTTCCACATCATTTTCACAGCTGTTGAACTGATAGCAACAATATCTTGAAGAAATATAGAAACATCATTTAAACGATTACGGGCTTCATCCAAATTATAATGTGGTACACCAGATGGAAATCCTATCATAACAAAAATGTATGAGTTTTTATGAAAGGAAATTAATGAGAAAATCTATACTGTTTCTGTATATACTTTTATCAAATCAAAATTTTTCAGTAACTTCATTTCAATTAAAGATTATTTCAATGATAAAAAAATTATCTTTGCAAAATATTTCAGTATAAAAATACAAAATAGAATAAATTAACATTAATAATATTCAGCAAAAAACATATAAAGTGATTAGACTTAAGTTTTTTTATCAATTATATTTAATTACAAATTACAGCTGTAATTAAAGAATGATATTTAAAATTTGTTATTTGTGCACTTTTTCCTTAAAATTAATAAATCAAAGATGTTCTCCATTCCCCATAATCAAATATATTATCACCATGAATGTAAATTAAAAATGTAACTATTTTCTGAATGAATAAATATAAAATCTTAAATTAAAAGAAGGGAAAACATTATAGCAGTACATAATGTGATATGAAAAGTAGTTTTAAAAAGGAAAGAGAAAAAATTAAGCAACCATTTTCAGGAAATGAAATTAAAAAGTCACGCTGAAAGTGGAAAAGTCACAGTAAAAATATTTACCTAATGTCCGAATAACATCCGAAACTGGGCTTGGAATGCTGAGTCCATGTGAATTTTCTGCCCTGACAAGGAACATATATCTTGTGTCAGGTCTCAAATTAGAAGCCACATACATTTCTCTTTCAACTTGATGGGCTACTACAACCCAGCCACTCTGCAGATCACTACTATAATATTCCACTAAAAAATAATTCAATAACTTATTTATTAAATTTGACTTGCTGGAAAAGAGTAACAACTAAATACTTTTCAATATACATGTATACTGATAAAGAAAATATTCAGGTTATACAAATCATATAATCTTTAAAAAAAAGGGTATTGATTTTCTAAAATTTACAGCAATACTTGGATATTTCCAGATAAATTAAAAATGAAAATACTTTGTCAAAGCTTAATTTACTATCTACATTACATTTCATTTAATTCAAAAGCTGAATACCTTTCTGTTTTAAAAAGTACCTGCCTTAATACAGTTAAATATTTATATGAGGAATAAAGTTCAATATTTTAGGCATGTAAGCAATTTCAGCATGCAATATATAATCAATTTAAAATGTATTGATAATATTCAAAGTACTATCTTTAGAAAATTTAATTAAAATTAAACATGCACAACAGAAGCATAAATTTTAAAATTTTAGAAATTTCAAGAAATATTTTAATTTTTTTTTTCAATATGTATTCCTTTAAACTTTAAATTTGCATAAGAGAAAAGGTTAAGTATACTAGGAGATAAAGATCAACATAATTTTTTAATTCTTTATTTAAGGTATGTTTTTTTTATTTAATTAAATCTAGAAAATAATTTTATATAGCCATATTCAACCTAATTACTTATTAATAAACCATATGATGCCAATTTCAGAATTGAACATTTCCTAGTAAATTTCTTTCTATTGCTGCCTTTAATATCATAAGACAATAAAAATAATATTCAAGAACTCATATTTTAAAGTGAATGACTTTTAAGTAACACATATAGTTTTTTCCCTCGCTACTGCAATACACTTTTGTACAAAAATTATATTTAACATTAGTAGAACATTAATAATTTACAATGTTATTTTCTTAAGATCTTGTCTAATGACCTGATGATCAATAGCCATGCATTTGATACATTTTCTTAAGATCTGCTGAGAAGGATTTGAAATACATGATAGCTTAAGGATATAACAAAGATTAAAAAGCTTCTGTTTAAGTTATCAAAGAGGATGGACTTTCCTTGAGATGATACAGAAATCATTAATCTAAATTCAAAGTTTTATAAATTCCTACTAATGAGTTTTATACCTGTATAACCAATGACTGGTGAAGATCCCATTCTTGAATTTCTTTCCCATTGCAAAGTTACGGAAGTTTCAGAAACATTTATAGCTATAGGTTTGGAAGGAGGTCCAGGATAAGTGGAAGAGTCGGGCATTCTATGAAAAATGGAATTTGGATTCCTTGGAGCTAAAGAAAGATTTTTAAATATAAAAAAAATCATTGCTATGAGGTGCACAATTTAATACTTTACAAGAATTATTTACCTATTCACAATATATTACTTATTTACACGTTATTAACTGTAAAATAAATTCATAATGAAAATTAAGGCAAATATTGAAAATATCGACTGAACACAGAAATATTTATAGTAATCTCTTTCTAAAATGAATATACTTATGCACACTCTTAAAAGCTAAGCTAGAGGTCAAATGAAAATCATTTACTGTTGTATTAAAAATACCTAGTAAGTTATTATTAAAAACAGTGATTAAAGTAAGAGATTTTGGAAAAAACTAAGTAAAAGCTTAAATTTACTTTGAGAGATTTTTCTAAAAATCACATAAATTTTATCATACAAAAAGAAATACTTTTTTAGTGAGATCCAAAATAAATGAATAAATGTAAAACTTTTTCTTTAAATATTAGTTATCAACCATGGATCTATAAAATTATAAATTAAGAACATCAATAAAGTCAGAGTGATTAATTAATTTGAAGAAATCATTGTTCAAAAGTGAACCTTACATGCAACAGTAAGGGAAGCACTCCAAGAAGTTTCTCCACTTTCACTTGATGCTGTGCAAGTATAAAAACCTGAATCTTCAGGTTGCAAGCCTACAGATATAAAAAAATATACATAGAATTAATATGGAAGGAAGTTTTACAAAGTACTTTAAGAATTGAATATATTCTGTACAGTTTACTTTATCAATTTATATATATTATATTTAAAACATCTTTCATAAAAAAAATCCTTATATTTATACAATAAAGATATCCAAGACATAAACTATTTTATAAAGTTCCACATAAAAAATTAAAACAAAGCATAGTTCATAACCCATATTTCACCTTTCATGTTAAAAATTTATTTAGAAAATATATCAATGAACTAATTGATAGAATCATACAAGGGGTGATCAAATGAAAAGGTACGAAACGACACGGTGGGTACAAATGTAGACTTTATTCAAAATATACACCTTAGGCATGAGCACAACGACCCCACTGATGAACAAGCCGCAGGATTCCTTGTTCCCAGAATTCCTGTGGCTGTGACGAGACCCAGTCCTTCACAGTGTCCTTGAGTACGTCGTCCGAGTTGAAGCTCCTCCCTTTCAGGTGTTTCTTCAGTGGACCAAACACATGGAAATCGCATGGCGACATGTCCGGACTGTAGGGCGGATGGTCCAACGTTTCCCATTTGAACTTGTACAGTTCCATTTGTGTGACTCTGGAGACGTGTGGATGCGCGTTATCATGGAGCAGAACCACACCCTCCGTGAGCACCCCCAGTCCTTTGTTCTTGATAGACCTGCGTAGGCGTCGGAGTGTCTCATAGTACACATCGGAGTTAATGCTTTTTCTGTGCTCAAGGAATTCCACAAGTAGCGGACCTTGAACGTCGAAAAAGACAGTGAGAAACACCTTGCCTGCTGACTTCATGGCTCTGAACCTTTTAGAGGGAGGTGATGACGCATGCTTCCACTGCATGCTGTCCCGCTTTGTCTCTGGCTCGTAGTGTCTCATCACCTGTGACGATCCACTTCATGAAAGCGGAGTCTTCCTGATACCGAAACAGATGTTGCAGTGCTAGTCCCACACGCAGTTTCTTTTGCTGGTCGGTGAGCTGCTTCGGAACCCAAGCGGCACACACCTTCCGAAATCGCAACCTGTTATGAACAATTGTTCACACGGTTCCATAGCTGACATCCACCTTCAGCGCCAACATTCGCAATGTGACACGCCGATCACTTCTCACTAGGTCATCCACCTTGTCGATGAGATCACTCGTGATGACAGTGTTTGCCTGGCCTGGTCTCTGGTCATCACCCACACTCTCACGGCCTGCACGAAAATGGGCACTCCATTTTCTGACAGACTTGTCAGAGACACATTTCTCCCCATAAACGGTCACCATCCGCCGATGAATAGCTGCCGGTTTCTCACCTTCCGCTGTCAGAAATCGGCTAACACTTCGCTGCTCCTGAATCGTCGAATTTAGCAACGCAAACGCCATCCTGTCCTCATACGGACTGCTGCATCATTTGGACACCGCTTTTTATAAGAGCCTTTGCTCTCTCCTGTGCATGATCCAATCCCAGTCAGAGCCTCCAATGGCATCCTGAGATGACTCGCTACATTCTCCCATGGCGGAATATGCAAATATTTAACTGTTTCATTTTTATGTCATTTCGTACCTTTTCATTTGATCACCCCTTATATTTTAAAAAAATCTCATTTGAAATTGCTAAATGATAGTTTGGAATTTACACCAAAACTTTTTAGGATCTCCTTACATAAGAATTGCATACATTTAAATGCAAATGTGTTACATGTAGAATTAAAATATATGAAAGTTCTTTAAAATTACTGAGTAATAATAAAGTTAATTTAAATTTTTAATTCATATGAGCTATTATAACTAAAAGCACAAGTCAAAGTCTACAAAAAAAGAAAATATTCCAAATATGTAGAGAAGCTATGGTGAAATGAAGGGAAAACTTTTGTTTGAAGATTATCAAAAATAATACAGATTTATAACTGAGGATATTATTATACATAATAAATTCATATACAGAAGATTTATAAGCTTTAGATAGCAAAAATACTAAATTTAAATAAATACTGCTAAAATATTAGAAGCTAAAGAATAACATTAAAAACTGATGTTGTACTTTTACATCCCTTTTAAAAAATACTATAGAAAAAAAATATTCAAATATATTTATAATGTTTCAAGTACAAAATTCATAAAAAAATTATTCTTTGTTGAAAAGACTCACTATCAATCCGAAGAGTTCCAGAACTCAGAACAACAAATCGTGGATTTCTTGTTTGCAATGGAGCAGAATTTACAAACCACTGTATACTTGGAGGGGGATCTCCTGTTGCTTCACAGGGAAGCATGCCAACAGTGTTTAGAGGTAATGTCTGATTTGCAGGACCCAGTTTTATTATTGGAGCTGGTAAATCCCCAACAGCTGAAAATAAATTCAATAATAGTAAATATTATAGTAAATATTTACAAAGACTCTCATATTTTTATAATTTTATGTCTATTGCCATTTCTAATGACTATATATTTTGAAAATATTTTTTTAAAAAACAGCTCTTTTATTTATTTACAGATAAGAATGAATCAAACTCCACATGTGTGCATACTCCCAAATTAAAATATACATAGAAATATGTTTGCAGGGAAATTCCACTTTAAATGTTTTTATTCTAACATTAGCCATCAGTACAGAACAGCAAAGGTATACAATCAATGTAGTATAGTGTATACTCTCTTTGATTTTACTTATCCTTTAACTCTACTGTCTATTTTTTTAGATTTAACAATTTTGATAAATCTAAACACAATCTTATTTGAAAAAAATAGGTGTAATCTTACATTATATGTCAAATAATAATAAGAGTACACTAAAGAAAAATTACGAAAGTGTCGCAAACTTAGTACCCCTTCCCCCTCCTTTAAATAGAGTCCAATTTTTTCTACACAACTTCTCTTTCATAGATCTTTTCCATAGATCTAAAAAAAGCATTCTGTGTACCACTTATTTTTTCTCTTTTTCAATAATATTTTAGGTAATTATGATTAATATTGCATTAAAAAATGAGAAAATTGTATGAATGCCAACTATGAGATAAGTAAAATTGCCTTTTTTTACAGTTAGTAGTATTAATTAATGAATCCTTAAATCACGTAATTCTGATTAAATACAGAAAATTTTGATTCAACAAATAATATTTATAGAAGTTTCCAATCAATTTAGATAAATATTTAAGTTTAAAAACGAGAATAAAAAGCACAAACTCATGTCTCTTACATAAAAATATAGCACATTGTGTGTGTGTGTGTAAATCTAAACAAAAATATTTGTAAATTAGATGTTGAAGAACTACATGATATACACTTCATGCATTTAAATATAAATATTAAATTTACTAAAATAACAACAGCAACTGGCACTTTTATTACAAAAGTCAATGTTCCCAAATCAAATATTTCATGCTAATTTGCTTTTTGGCATTTTTTTTTTTTGCATTTAATTAAAATGTTTTCAATAATATTGAACTGGCAATACAAAGATTTAAATTGAATAGAAAGTGTTTTTCAAGCTATATATAAAGAATTAATTTGAGAAAATACATATTAATAAGTTTTTAATATTGGATGAAATGTTCTAAAAGCAGTCAGGAAAATTTTTTTTTACCAGTAACTTCCAGATAAGCTTTTGCCATTGATGATCCAATACCAGAAAGAATGGAACAAATGTAGTAACCATCATCTTCCTTGCTTACGCCAGAAATAGTTAAAGTACCATCTCTGCTAACCGAAAACTTCCCATAAGATCTTTCAGGGAACATAAGAACCTTAGGCAAAGAAATAAATAAAACTGTATATAAACTGTAATATAAAACTGTATATATCAGGCATATGACTTTCTTTACAAATTTATCATTTTCACAAAGCAATAAAAACAAATAATTTTATGCATTGATGAACTTAATAAATAATCTAAAACTAAAAGTATAAAATAAAACAGTTAACAGAATTTTTTTTTAAAAAAATATCAATACAAATTTTAAAATGTTCAAATAAATGAAATCATTACAACAAAAGGATTCAACACTGAGAAAGTTAAAAATAGGAATTTCTTTATAAGAACAGGCAAAACTATTCATCAGAAAACTGATAAACACTGTCCTTCAAAAGTTAAGGTTCAATATGTATGTGTGTGTATTTTTTTTTATCTTAATTTTTAAAATGAATGAACAAGGAAACAAGATATTTGGGGGAAATGAGCACTAAGCTAAACACAATGCTTTACAAAAAAGAACAAAAAACACTTTTAGCAGAAGAGTTTATTTATGGAAAAGGTGGAACATGGAGAGGTTCCTCATGTTTTATGAAGAAAAATGTTGTGGAAACATTACAAAAATGGGTTCTCATAAGGAATATGCTTACCCTTGATTGCAATCCTTTGGCAACTTGACTTTCCAAATTGTGAAGTTGTCAGACACTGACATGGGAAGAAAAGATTGAATACAAAGTAACCCTTGTCCCAACTCATGAAATGATTTTGGAAAAGGATTGAAAGCAGCAATACATCTAACAAAATGGTGTAAAATATGCTCTACTGGATTTAGGTTTAGAGATTGAGCTGTTCATTCTATTTCTCAGCAAACACAGCTAGGTGAGCCCAGAAATTATCATCCTTCAAAATGAACTAATTATCAGTAGTAGAAGAGCATATGGGCAAAATATAGATCAAAGATCTCATCCAATACCTCACACTAGTCAGAGTTTCTTCATGGAACACATAATGTCAATAGGACTACTGAAAGATCTTTACCCAAATTATGATTTCACTACTTGTATAGCTGAGTCTTTCAATAATGTTGGGATTTTTGTATCAGGTTCATAGTTCCCTCCATATCAACAGGGCCCTGTGAATTGTTTTTTAGTGTGAATGTGGACTTTGTGAACAGAGAAACCCACTGTTGTACAATTCAGGAAATGCATTCTCTTTCCTGACATAAAGAAGTGCATCTCTGCCAATAGTTCAGAGGTACACACACCACTAGTAATCTTGCATTGAACTTCTCCTTTGGCCCAAAAGAACAGGAAAAATGTCTTCTGTGGGTGTTGTAACTCATAGTTGAACTTCAACATTTATTTTAAACACAAAATCTTCAGATTTCAACTGATCCCATACATGTTGGATCACACTGGGAGCCATATTGCTGTGAAAAATGTAACTGTGATGTGTATCATGTTAATTTCGTTTTGTTTCTAGTATTAATGGTTGTAATAGTAACATTTATTTGTCCTGTAAAACAAAACTGCTCAAGTACTGTAATTAATTATATTCTGAAAAACATATTAAGAACAGGCACAATGGCACACATTATAAACGATCTAGAAACATATACTAAAGACAACCCTATTTCCATCTCTGCAAATGGCTGTCATCTTAAAAAATCAGGTAAATGACTTATACATATTACTGGGACCTTCAGGGTATTATCAAAGAAATTATAAATAACTATTGAAGGTCTGCAATTATGTACAAAAAATACACATGAAGTTGTGAAAGTTTGATTTTTGCACATTTTCTCCAACTTCTACATAAATATCCATTTCTTTAAAATAAAAGGATACCAATCATTTTTTTGTCCAAGTGTTTCTAAAGTTCATTATTAACTATGAATTTTTCTTCTATTTTCTTCTATTTAACTATGAATTTTACTACCATTTTTTTAAAGGTGAGAAAACATGTTGATCAAAACAAATGAAAATCATGTTGTATCTTAACTTATCAAGATCAGTGTGTGTGAAGGGGGAATTTTTCAAGGAAAATGTTTCAATCATTAATAATTTGTTTTTAACAAAATGAAAGCAGAAACAGTAGATTTTAATATGAAGACTAAAGAAATGGGAGAAGGATATAAAAATAAAAGTCTTCTGTTATAGACAATATGTTTAGCATTTAACTTCTGTTATATAGCAAATAATGTAGAAACAGAAATGAAGTGAAGTATTTAAAGTAATAACCACAACTCTAAAAATGAAATTTAATTCTAATAATATAAAATATCCTATAATTTCTATAGAATTAAAAAAATAACAAAGGACTATTAATATGATACTGTTTTAGGGGAGGCGATACAAGCTTTAGTTTTCATCAAAACTCTTCAGGCATAAATTTCTCAAAGCTTTTATATTGAGCAAAACTTTAAACAATAATAGAACTAGATTGTTGTTCACAGCTAATGCACTAATATGATGTTAAATATCAAACATAAAATGCACACATATATTTACAAAGTTATACCTGATTTCCTTCTTTAGTCCAAAATATAGAAGGTGGAGGATTTCCAGTGGCACTGCATTCCATTTTAGCAATTCCATTCAATCCAATCCTTTGATCTTTTGGTTTTATCAAAAAATTAGGACGAGCTAAAAGTTGAAAAGGGAAAAAGTGTGTAATGCCTTAGTGCTTTAAATATCACATAAAATTGTTAACACATAGTAATGGCCTTAAATATCAACTGTTTTTTGGCTAAGAATAATTTCTATTTAATAATTAATATGTCAGAAACAAAATAAATATGCTTTTTTTAAAATCTAAATACTCTTAAAAATAAGGTAACCAATAAAAATAAGTGTGTTTCAAGAATAATCAACCCAGTCGCTTGAAAATAAACAAGGTCATATAAATAATAAAAACATAAATAAATAAAAAGGTCCTATCAATGCTTATATGCAATAACAATATTCAGAAATCTAAATAGTAGATATACTGATATAAAACGATTATCCTTTTAAAAAAATATTAAAATATTGACTGAAAATAGCTGTAATTCTTGAAGAAGTGATATTTATATTATATAAATGATGACATTTATCCAAAATTTATTTTTTATGCACAAAGGAATAATTTTTGAACTTACAATGAACAGTTAGAGTAACTTCTTCAGATGAGATTGAACCCACTATATTTTCAGCTTCACAAACATATGTTCCTTCATCAGCTACATTTACATTTCTAATAACCAAACTGCTATCTTCAGCAATTTCAGCTCTAAAACAATAAAAAAAAAACATAGTTACTTCATGTGCTTTTATACTTTAGATGTCACTTCATAGAATATAACAGTCAAAGGATAGGTCTTGTATATAAATATGACACATTGCATGTGATATTTATATCTAAGACTGTCATATACCTATTATAATAATTATTGAATTAGATATGTACTACTACTATTTCTACTTCACAGATTTTTGTTGTATTGTGTGAAAATCAGAGATGGGGATAATAGACTTTGTTGCTCCATATCCCATTCATGAAATATGGAGTGGCAATGAACCCTTACATGTAACTTTTTAGTGTGATAATTATGTATAAATAAATAGTTTTTATATAAAAATAAGATTCATAGTGAATCATTAAAGAACTTGACAACATTCAATAATTTCTTATATATAAATATTTCTTTTTGTTCTTTTCTTTAACACAAAACATTAATTTACATTTCTTTTAGCTTCAAACATATGAGCTAAATAATGAAAAAAACAAAAGCATTGATTAATAAATTCAATATGAACCACATATTTGACAAAGCCATAACACCATAAAAGTTAAATTTAAAGATAATTTCACTCCTACTTGCATGGAAAAAATTGTTTTTAATATTTTTACTATTTACAAAAGAGGCCTCACAAATTCAAACACAATTAACATATTTCATTAAACTGATGTGGATGATTTTGAAACAAAGGAAAAATATAAATTTATAATCCTCCACACTCAAAAGAGGTGATGAATGAAAATATATAACTGATGGTGCAAATGGGAAGCTATGTATATTTTTTTTATTCACGTGCACGCGACCACTGGCTCTATGCTATGTTTCATGATATTTTAGTCTATGCAAAATATTCGACGAGTTTCATTTTTTGAGAGTTTTAAGTTCTAGTAGATAACACACACAAATCTACATTTATTAGAATATTTGGATTCGCTATTAACTTCGTATTCAGGCAAAATCACTAACCAATATGAGGATATTAAATATTTTATTTATTTATGATCATAATATTATTAGCTCATCAAATGAAAAATAAGACATCAAAAACTATAATTTTATTATTATTTCCAGTGGCATTAGAAAATGGCGAACTCTTTCAAAAAAAAATGGTGCGTGGAATGCCACGCGATAGAAGTGAAACTTCTTTGCCGACGTTGGTCGTAAGTGCAGAAACTAAATATATTAAACTACTGGGGGAACTAATTAAATTCAAATAAAATTCAAAATTCATAGGCAACCGTAAGAGAATCCCGAATTCTCAATCGCATAATTTTCATTGCCCTATAAAGCAAATGCTGTGGGGTCACTCCACGATGATCAACACGTCTTAATTCACTCGTGGTCATCATGAATGGTGTAACTCTAACTCCTTCCCTGAAGTTTCTAAAATGACCCAAGTAAATTGCTGGGAAAGAGCAGCATGTTCATCAAATAGCAAGCTTCTTGGTACATTCGCTTCTCCAGGAGCAATACGAAGATATTTCTCTTCATTCCATAACCACGTCTATTGCTGGGCTTTAAGACTCTCTTCAATAGTTATATTTTCACTGATTTCATCCTGAAGAACTTGAGACGCACTCTGTTTGAAATTGAAGAAACTATCATCGATTGTAACATCATACATTCTGTACAGTGGAGTAGCTACTAAATATTGCAACCATGCTTTGATGTTTCTTTTAGTAACCAAACCCATCAGATAACTAATTCTGTGAATTTTCCTCCGTTTGATGTGAACATTGACACAGTAATCATCATCAACATGCCATGGCAGTCGATTGACCATTGTATTGACGGATACTGGAACATTGATTATTTGCCCTAATATTCCAAACTGACCGTGTACATGTCTCAATCGCCTAATTTGCATGAAAGATATTCGTGGAGAAATGAGTCTTTCTGATACCATATCCAAAGTAGGAAGATGTGCTGGAATATCTGGGTATACAAAACCATTATATTTTGATAAATTTGGTATACTTTTCCTATCTAAACTTTGTCAGCAATTGTAGCACGCTTTAACGCCTTCTAAATTAATTCCCGGTAAAATATTTTGTAATATATTTTTATGCTCAGCAACAGGCCGTTCTCAAATCATCTCTAAACCATAATCTATCACAAATCGAACACCCGTGACCGAAAGGATTATCAACGAATCGCGTTTGGAAATCTTTGTGAGCATTTTTATGGGAATCATAGTCTTTGTAACGTAAGAGACTTGTTAAGAGCTTGTAGACTTGTTGAGGGCTCTGTACTTGTTGACTGCACAGGGTGGTTCACAAAGTCCGTATTAATCTGTACTGGCATTAGATGAGTCTCAATAGCATTCCCATCATCAGTCATTAAACTCGGCATTAAGAGAATATTTTGCAATGTTTTTTTCCGTGCTCGATATTCTCTCATGTACTCTGATCGAGATTTGGCAGTAGCGCTTGATGAATATGCACTATTTTTCGGTTTTTTTTATCACTTTTTCGACTGGACTTTCTGCTAGTTTTTCTTTTCTTTTCCTTTCACGAAACTCTTTTCCTCTTTGTGCATTTGATTTAGGCATTCTAATTAGAATCAATAATAATTCGACGCAAATGAAAATTAAAAAAACAAATTAGCTGCCGATAACATCACCATGTGGCCAACAATCTAAGGAAATATTTTAAAAAGGCAACGCTTTTGCTGCAAGAGCTATTTTGTCTACACCATAACGCAAACATTGCAACACATATAACCGTTGACAGATGTTCCCTGGTCTGGTGAGAAAAGGGGGAGGGGGGGGTGAGTCGACCAAAGGCGGGTCCAACTTTTTTACGGATATGACTCAAGTCACAGGGTGTCTTCCTCCCGCTCGCTATTTCCTCCCCATTGCGACGATTTGGGAGGGATGGAGGGGGAAACACTACTTCCGTTCGCTTTCTCCCTGTTACGCAGCAAATTTTCCATTCACTCCGTGAGCGTAGAAGTTTTACTTCAATAAATCAAGAAACACGCATAAATATAAAGCAAGAGAAAAAAGTCAATGTCCCCATCAGCATAAGTCTAGCATTCCAATATCTTTTCACCTCGGAGTCTCCATGCAGAGCAGAGCAGAGCAACCCAACAAATGGTTTCTGTCCATGACTTCGTCTTTCTTATTCAGGGGCAATTTGGACTCTCAAAAATACCGATACGGTGAAAGTGGTCCACAAGGCAGTCATGACCCACCGCAAGTCCGAATTCCACGACAGCTTTTTCATGAAGTTCATCTGATATACTTTTTTCCCAAACCGATCCTGTTTCCTTGAAGAAACACGAGAAATGAGCGATGCTTTCCAATTTTGTCTCAGTGGATTAATTCATAAAATTATAATCAAAAGTCGAAGTTAAATCTTTTTTATTATTATTAACGTCGCACTTTGAAGCTACACGAAGGCTATTGTCAACGGACCTTGTAATTCTGAACCTAAGCCAAATGATGCCTGTTTGCCTAGGTCATCTAAGCTCTGGTATCTCACTGTTCAAACTTTCACATCACGCCAATGTGGGCACATTGAGCCTCGACAGATTTAACATGCATCAGTCAAACCATCTGTAAAGCGCATTGGCACCAAAGCTCGAACTCGCGATTCGACAACGGTAGCTACGAGTTAGCTACCTTGATATTCTGACTACCACGGTCACAATCAAATCGAAGACACAACAGAGGACAGTAAAAAAGTATACAATTTAAAGCAGTCTTTGAGAATAAAGGGTATTTGCGTATTATACCGTTGACCCATTTCGTATAGTTAAAAGATGACGCCAATTCAAAGAATATCACCAAATGCTGCCTTCGTTATTATTATTGTGTTTGTATGTGCGCGGGAACGATTTCCATAAATGGCTGTATATCGTGGCATTTGGCGACGTCTTTTGATTTTATCCAGTTGGTCAATGGTACCGAATTAAGTTATACGGGTTTTACTGAGTGAAATAAAAATGTAATTATGAACAGTATTTTGATTGACAAAACGTGGAAATTAGAGTGAAAAAGCAGCATTTAAATAATAATAACAGTGAAAGACAATAATAATTAAACTGATGGTTCGTTCCAGCGGGGGAAAACCAGGAAGGAGGGTGTTCCCGGGTCTGAACCCCCTTCCCCCAGCCCTTGATTTTTTTTCGATTAATTGTAATCCTATGCATATAGTACGTAAAATTTTAAAAAAGTATTCGTTTTTAATTATTAACTTTACTAATTAATGCTAATTATTTATTCAATAATTTATTTTTTACTGTTCATTGTACCCGACAGTAGATAAAATCAAAAGAATATGTTTCGCGTTTTGGGGTATGATTTTGAGAATTGTAGACTTCAACACTGGACACCTCCCCCCCATTCCCCTTGAGAAATTACTGTGCGTGCCACTGGTTCATTCTCCAAAATTTAAAACATTATATAATTTTTTCTAATTGATTTTTATTACATTATCAATTTAACGGCTGACCATACAGTACCACATGTTAGTATCGCTGCACCAGTAATTAGGAAGAGTAGATGAATAAATAAAAATCGACAATTTTTACCAAAAAATATTACATTGGAATTAAGAGAACAAACCAAACCAATCACCCATTGTGTAGATTTATGATAGATACTAGCTAATTTTTTTATAAAAAATAAGCCATTTTTGCTACTGATATTAACCTTCCAACAGGCATCTTTCCATCTTTTTTACGCCACGTAAGGGTAGGTTGTGGATCTCCGTCTACTTTACAAGGAAACGTAACATCGACATTCGCGAGAACAGTCAAATGCTCCGGCTCTTTCACAAAGAACGGCTTTACTGGAACGAAATACAGAAATATAATTCTATTGATAATATAAATATTAGAGTATTCATTTTATTATAATGGACTCATTTAAATCAATAATAATGCATACTAAAATTAACATCATTTATCAAGGAATCTTGATAAAATTACTATAAAAAAAGAACCAACATAATGAGAATTACACTACAATTTTAAAATGTTTGACAAAAATGACACTAAAAATGAAAAAAATAATATCTGTATATCCATTTGTCCCAATAGTTTAATGGGCTAAATTCATGTGACGTCATTGTCACATAATAATTAAAATCACGTGTTTCCAGCCATTCAGTTCACTCACTTTGTAGCTGGCAACTTTTGCTTTTTACAGAAACTTCCTTTTAAGTACATAGTCAACAGCAGCAATTCACATAGGTGAACACACTTGATATAAAAACTTATATAAACAATGAGAATTTTTTTTTAATTGTGAAAAACTTTTTGAAGAATTTAAATATTTAAACATCTTTACCCAAATATGAAATTTGAAATTCTATCAAAATTTTACAAGAAGGTTGCTTTGAATTCATTGGAGAACACGTGATTGTATTTATTATGTTATCATGAAGTTAGCCCATTGTTTTGGAAGTTAAGTTTTTGTATTTAAAGACAACGCACCAAATTTGATTGCTCACGCAGAGACGTCTTAAGGCATGGACTAATTGAGTCCAGGGCCTAGGCTGCAAAGGAGGTCTCGACTCAGCCTTAAGAACATAATTCGCATAATTCCAAAGGTCAAATGTTATTTCCGATTGTATTCTCAAGAAAACTGGGAATCTTCGACAATGTGTCAACAGGCTACATGTCCACGTACAGGCCTAAGCCAACCACCATACACCATTATTACTCATTCAGTCAAAAGGCGGCAGTCGGTCGAGCTGGTATGTGAGAGTGTAAATCATTCACATTCGTTTGTTTCGGGTTGTTGTTTGTACGAGTATTTGACAACGTATGCTATGCACCTTCTGTTAACTTTTAAGGATTATATGTGGGGCCTAGATTGGTGTAGGGCCCAGGACCTCAAGAAGTCTTAAGACGTTCCTGTGCTAGCGATTTCTTTATAATAAAATTTATATATAAGATAGTAAAAACGGTAAATATACAATATCATAATAATGCACACACACAAGCGGGACTAACCATGAACTGCCATGTGAACAGGTAAAGATTCACGCATTCCAGCCATGTTCTCAGCAATACAGGTATATCGCCCTTCGTCGCTTTGGCGTACTTCAGAAATCACCAAATTTCCAGGAGGTACGATGCGTATTCTGCCTTTGCTCGTGTTGACTACTTCGCCATCTTTTCGCCAACGGACGGTGGGTTCAGGATGACCTTTTGGTGGTGTACATTCTAAAGTAGCACTATCACCAACGGCTGATGAGACGACTTTCGGAACAACTCGAAAATCTTCCCTAAGTACTAGAAGGGAGAAATAAGATTTTCATAAACGGAATTATGACATATATCACATTTTATTTGAATAAATAATTATATAAGTGCATTCATATAACACTTCCACAGCATGGTGTAAACGCTTTACCCTTTTCAACCAGTAGAATAATAGAATCAGAGGAATATAATGTGTATACATAAATCCATAACCACAAGAAGAGCTTGGGCTCCATCAAAAGTCAAGCGATATCTGACATTTCTACGATATCATTTTCAAAAAGCATGGAATAATGTTTAAGACGTCAGTTGGTTGTTGTTGTTGTCGTGTCCTTCCCGCAGGGAAGGAATGAAAGTTGCCATTGCCTGTGAGACAGGTTGGACTTCTTAACGATAGATGGCGACACCACCTATCTCCACCTCCACAATTTTGACATGGAACTGAAGGGGAGGGAAATATTCTCCAGCCCCCTGCACTCATGGTTTCTGCTGCGACCGCCCACAAGACTTTCGGGCCCACTGATTTAACGAGCACGTACTGCGTCTATACTCGGTGGTATTTAGTGGCATCGGGTGGTACACAATACAAGTAATAAGTACATAAAAGAGTTTTTTTGCAAAAACGATGTATAGAACTCTTTAAAAAATACTTTACGTTTGATGTCTCCGTAAGAAAAAAACCTATTTCTGAAGTTTTTTCTGTTTTCTCTCTCTGAAAGCAAATATAATAAGTAGTTTTTTTCCTGTATTCTGTTACTTCAAAATCACGATACGAATTTAGACTAAAGTAGATTGATTTATTTACCTTCGCTGATATTATCATTAACCATTATTGACTTCTTGCTGCATCAATTATTAAGTAGAATTAAAGACACATTGTTGGGTTGATTGAACGTCAGACTGAATGTTATATTAACTATTAGCAATGGATCAGGAAATAAGATTGACACTTGAATTGGTACCTCCTCCGAACTGCTACATTTGGCCAATTGTAAATTCATTTGGTAGAAATAGTGACTTCAGATTCCTTTCTACCCCATGTTCAAAAATGTGAAGAGAACAGAATGTCTTTTGCAATAAACAGATGCCTACACAAGGGTGGTATTGGGGAAGGGGGTTCAACCTCCACCCCAACCACCTTCCCCCTCAATACACCTACAATTTTTACCATAAATCGTCTACGATTTCGTATACGTGTTTTTTAGAATGTACCATTCCTTCACCTTATAAGAGACTGACATCTTGTATTCTACTGACAAAAATTCATAAGAAGATGCAGTGTTGTTAACACTAGCACGTCCGTAGGTGTCGTTTGACACCGCAGGCTTGGTTTGTTCTCCTTTCTGCATTTTTGCAGGGAATTTGAAAAATTTTCGTGACTTTTAAACATTTTCCGTGAAGAGAAAAAGTTTTGTGTTTGAAGGTTAATCACAAGAGAGATTTTACAACTAAATATACCCCGAACGTCCGCTGATGTTTCGACACCAAGGCAGTTTATCATTAAAAATAGCTGTCATTCAGCAAAAGATAGTTCACTAAGTAGATACCATTAGTAAAACAAACTTCCGGAAGTAACATCGCACATTTATTTGACCTTGCATGCAATGTTGTTGGGTTCACAGCGGAAATGAGTTATTATACTAAAATTGTTGTGTCTATATGTTTCGTTGCATAGCATTTCCTTACATGCTCATAAAAAAAATTCCTTCGGTTTTCGAACCTCCTGCACAGTAAGCACCCTGAAACAGTGACTTGTGGAAAAGGACTAAGCTCTGATGAAATTGCTAATTTGTTGAGAGTCTTCTGAGAATGAATCAGATGGTGGTGAGCTATCTTGCTCTAATTTTGATACCGATGAAGACATAAGATTGATTGAAAGTGACTGCAAAGAATCTGAAAAAAGTGCAGATGTAATTGATAATATTCCAGTACATCTCCTGATATATATATATATGTCGCTAGGGATAGCCCAGAACAGACACCGCATAATATGGAGTAATGTTCCTGGCAGATTTGCGACAAAGCAGTGGTTCAACAAGCTTCGTGAAACATAATGTCAACGTCAGTTTTTTATGATACAAAGGATCGTAATATATGATAATTACACGAAATAATATTAAAAAGTTTTAAAGCTAAACCCTACTGTGCACAGTAGTCCTGAAAATATTTAGTTATTATAATTCTTTTATATATTTCATATCGCGGTGTCGAAACGACACCGGCTGAAGTTTAAGAGTAATCGAAATGTCGGACGTTCTAGCGTTAAACAAAATTAACAGTGTAAAAAAATTATAACTGACGCAAACCACATATCAAAACAAAAGTCATTTTTTTTATAAAATATAAATCATATATTATATTACATCTATACAAATCATACGTCTCTATAATACCGGTATAAGTTCGAAACAATTTGCTTTAAGTATTTTGAATAATTTTTGATGCAAAACTTTTTTGATTTTTCTACACTTTAAAGAAAAGCTACTAAGCAAAAAAATGACTCCAAAACAAAATTAGAAATAAACAAAAAAATCCCATAAAAATTAAAGATCGCTTCTTATGAAAAACAAACAAATAAATGGACATTTGTAGGAGGAGAAAAATATCCCACAAGTAAAGATATATATATATATATATATATTAGCCAGGCTTTTAGTTCAATCACGCGTGAAATAAATATTCCTATCACACTCACTTTCAACTTGTCGCATCTGATAAAAAAGAATCCAAAATCATTATTCCGCCGCTTTTGACAGGTTCTAAACAACAAGGAAAAACTATCTACCGAAAGAGGGGGGGGGGGGAATAGAAACAAAATAAACGGCCTGTTGAAAATGTTGCGGATAACCAAACTTTTAGAGACTTTTTTACGATTTCTAGTTGGTGGACTTGGCGACCCGACAAATTTCATTTGTTGGTGATGACTTTTCAAAATTGATAAGAGTTGGAAATGGTAGCTATTTTATGACCCTCTTCGCGACTTGATGGCTCTTCTGAGAAAAAGAAGGAGGGGAAAAAAAAGATTTCCTTTTTTTTTTCTACCCAGATGATAAACAAAATGGCCTTTGGTTCGTCTTCATCACAGATGGAGAAGAGTTGCCCATCCAGGTTAGAAAAATCTTTGAAGAAGTTCAGAAGAAAACAATTATTCCGAGAGTTCATAATATGAACTTTGGATTCATGATAAAATAGTGTTGGTAAAAATAAGCTTAAACTAATGATATAATAGACTAATAATACAGAAAAGTTCAGAGATTCATGTTTAGAAAACGCTTGTATTTATTAAAACCTTCATTAATTAAAAAAAGAAAAAAAAATATTTAAAAAAAAATTTAGAAAAAGGAATTAGTAGTAATTGTACCATATTAGATCCAACTAATATGGTACAAGACCGTCAGTCAAAAGTAATTAACTGGAATGTTCGAGCTGAAATTTATTGTTTGTCTCACTATTCTGTAGTAAGCTATATGTTTCCATAAGTACCAACAAATAGTGGCAACTCCTATGGGGTGAGCAGTAGTAAAGTTAAATCCCCCCGAAAAATAAAAATATATATGCACTATAATTTTCAGGTTATTTTATATATATATTACAGATATATATATTAATTATTATTTTATAATATCTTCTTTTATTTTCAACCACTAATGCTTTAAATTGGAGATAATTACACAAATAAAAATAATAAGATTACCAGCATATTTTTGGAAAGGCCACCCATGAAGTATTTGTGAACTTATAAAATATTTATTTCATTTAATACCTTCGTTTAGGACACAGAGGTAAGTTAAAATAATTGCGAGTTCTTTGCACATAGACGGTTGCTGTTCTTCAGTCTTCTGCTTCTAAGTCCCAATAAAAAGTTTCTGTAAAAAATTGTTCCCTTTTCTCTTTTTCCCTTTATAATTATGTACTGAAAAAATAAACCCGTGTATTTGCAAGTACATTTAAAAGTTTAACTGGTTTAAGACAGTCACTTAAGTATTAAATTGCTTTCCTTTGATTTAGAATCAGTGAGAATATTAGAATCGGTTCAAAAAGTTGAATTTATCGGTAAAAAGGCCACCATCGGAGAAACATTTTAAAGTGATTTGGAGCAATGTTTATTTATTTGCGTACATGAATTCGGGAACAGCCTTGAACGGACTAGAGATACACTTAAATCCCCAATAGAAACGATAAAAACACATTCAATATTTATGGCATGCTTACAAAATGACATGAAAACAACAAAAGTTAATTTTAATTATTTGTGTTAACCTGAAAATCCAGAATAAAGCAATTAAAATATATAAAATAATACGGAGAAATTTTATCGCGAAGCTTGAAAGTTGAATACTGTCGGACCCCGATTTAAAGAACCCCTATTTATCGGATTTCGCGATTTAACAAATTTTTCTCTTTCCTCGATTAAAATGAAGGCAAAAATCCCTATTTAATGAATAATAAGCCCCGAGTCAACAAATTATTTCAACAGTTGAAAAAAAAATTATTCGTTTGTGTTAGAAAAAACAGGATTTTTCTCAAATAACATCCTTTTTGTCGGAACATAAGGATTATTATTTCTTGGAAATCGCAACTTTCGACGGCAAAAGGTGTAGAGCGCTATTAAACTTAACAGTTGCAGATAAGTCATGAGTGTAGCTTGCTGTGTTAGTTTTGAATAGAACAGGAAATTTTCCTTTCTTATCTCATCCCACTCCATAACGTAGGGAAAATTTTAAGATTTTAACGATTATGTCATATTTGATAACGGACTACCTCTCTGTGCAACTGAAGTTGAGAAAACTGTTGATTTGTCGGAGCGATTTGCCATGGCGATTCTTATGCAGAAATTGATAATGAAATTCTTATCAAAACTTTTACATTTTTTAATATTTTACATTGTTTGAACACTGTGAAAACATACCTTATGCAGTAAGATATAAATGACGCAGTATTTTTTCCTTTGCATTAAGTCGAAAAAGAACTCTTCCGAGTCAGGAATCAAAAAAAAAATTTCAAGCATTTATCATTTAGTATTTTTAAAACTTCCAATTAACTGGCTCGTAAGAATTCTCTAGTAACTGTTGAATAAAAAGTGTAAAATTTCTAACTATAAATACTGATTGTGTGGTTGCTTATTGTAGAATTTGCAAAAGGGTAAATGCAGAAAAAAAATGTATTTTGTTTGGATTTTAATATAACGAATAACCCCGATTTAACGAACAAAAGACTCGGTCCCGATAAATTCGTTAAATCGGGGTTTGACTCTATTCAATATTATGATACTTTGACAGCGGTTGTCTTGCACTGAGCTGCAGAAATAAAAATATCTTCGAAAGTTCTTAGTTCGTGAAGGAATAGGGAAAAAAATATCTGTTGCTTTATGTAAAACTTATTTAAATATAAAAAAAAATATAAACTGAAGCACAAGACAGATCGCTGCCCCTTTCCTTCCTGAGCACGCCTATGCATATACTATATTGCTGTTCGATATCTTTATTTTTTGCTTCACTTCCTAGTTGGCTCTCCTATCTTGAAAGTTTGCCAACCCCTGCATTAAAAAGAGGGGAACCCTTGATTCTATGCAACATGCTGATGTCCTCATTATATTCCGTACTATAGAAGAATCAGGACTCATAAAAATCGCCGTGTATGGAATCGCCATTTCGTTTGAGTCAAATCTCGACAGTGTATGCACGTTTCTATTAACCAGAAATAATTTTTCACTTTTTTTATTTTTGTTTTTGTAAGGATCGAACAATAACTATTACCATTATCATTATTCTACTACTGTTAGTTTTAATTTTTCTTAAGGTCAATAAAGTGTCTTTTTTTTCCCATTCGACATCGAATCCTCATCTTACCAACACATATTTCGTTCTAAGTACTAATCGCACAACACATGACATCCAAATGGCGCGCTAAACGCTCGAAATAACCCCTCCTCATGACACAGCCCAACAGCTGGTAGACACGTTCATTTTATGGGGCGACATCTTTAATAAATAAAAAGTATAAGCACGCCCCAAGAAGAAAAAAAAGGGGGGGACGCCCCAAAACAGAAATGAGGGGCTAAGGGGTCACATTCCGCCAACAACAGATTTAGAGGGTTTTAGAGAGCTGTATCAACAGCACTCGGGGGGTGTAGTGACTTATAAGGGTTATCTATGCTTCCTTGTGAGGCACTTCGCTGGGGTAAGGTCAGATGGAGAGGTAGATGGTTTCCAGGGAGTTTTACGCGGATAGAAGGTCTTGATAGATTTATTTGGTAAACTAATGTTAGATAATCTCAAGATGATCTAGAGGGAAGTTAGAATTGTGTGAGGTGGAAACTGGAGTAATTTCATGACTTTTTTTTGGTAATAGCAAAGAACAAAAGGGTGGGAAATTTTGAAATGTTAATCCCTCATATTTTTGTTTCACAAACGGTTTTCCAATCTCTCTACAGAAACAATAAAGTCATAGTTGAGTCTTTGGAGATGAATATCAAAATTTACATGTAAGCTCATAATTTCATCGACTATCACATTTTTAAAACCCATGATTATGACAATTGAATACATTTTTCATAAATAAATAAAAGCAATATTATATTAATGGCTTATCTTAACAAAAAATCATTATCAGAACCATTTTGACATTCGAATAATCATCTTGAGTTAAATATTCAAATTTATGAATATTTCCAATTTTTTGTACTTCCTTCCAGTAAAAATAGTTATTTTCTGGCTATGGAGCTATTTTTTTTTAAAAGAAAAATATGTAAGACTTAAAATATTTATGCATCAGTCCTCATCCAGATAAAAATCAACAACGGAAAAAATATAATAAAAATATATAAAAAAAATATTATAATAAAAATATATAATTATATATAAATATTCAATCTGGATTTTATCTCCCCTTGAAAGTCTCCAATAAACTAAGCTAGATTTGAATTTTTTTTTTTTTTTTTTTTGCATCACTACTCTTTTTACAGTGAATTTTATAGATTATTCCCCCAAGAGGGAAAAAGTACGTCATTACTCCGTAATTGGCTTCGCAAGACAAACCTTATGTTCATTCTACTAAAAGCTGCAGTTTAAGTTTGTAAGCAACCTTTGATTACACCATGTGACAATATATTACGCCCATCGGCATAAGTTTTTTACTCTGTGCAAATACCTCCCTAAAAGACTCCGTGGCTTGCAGAACAGAAAATAAATAAATAAACAAGTAATCAGTAGTAGAAAAGGTATTAAAAAAGATGAATATGATTTTTTTATTTAATTTCTTTACCAAGGCATGGTTTTTAAATTCTCCTTCACTAAATGATAAATGATTTCCAAAATGTAACGAACTTTTAATCAGAGTGCAATGACTTCAATTTTAATATATTTCACCATTGTAACAGATGTTTCGTTTAATTCACAACTGTAAATGCTTTCTGCTAATACATGAGTAGATATTTATGAGCTGTTTTGGAATATACTGGAAGGAAGAACTGGGTTTTCTTTTAGGGGAAAAAAACTTATGGCCCTAGGATATTTATAAAAGGCAGACTAGTAATCTTGTAAAGAGCTATATTTAGTTCCATGATTCTGATTAAGATGCGAATATTAGGGTTTTTAAAATTCCTCCAAGTAAATGATGAATACTTAAAAAAAAAAATTTTTTTTTCTTAAATGGTTTTAAGTAAGAATCAAAAATCGATAAAAATTTAAATACCTAAAAACTTAGCAGTAATGTGGTTTCTCATCGAATAAAATGCAATGGAATTAACATTATCGCTATGTTTAAAAATATCTGAAGTTATTAAAATAAACACATCATGGCAGCATGTAATATCTTCTGTAACTGACATTGAGCAAATTAATGAGGGGAAAAAATTATTGAAACATTTTTGAATTCACAGGATAGATATCTACTCACGCAAGCGTAACATTTTTTGAAATGAAAAACATTTTTGCATATTTAAAAATGTAACTGAAATGAACATAGTTATTAATCACTTGTAATTATTTTATGTTAATTAAAAGTTTAATAATAATATAATTCTTATTTACCAAAAATTTACTTTAAGCAGACAATTTACTTTGAAACTAATTTCTTTGCAAATGTGAATTGTTTTTTGGCAACAGATATATAGAATTTTAGTGAATTTGTTAAAAATAAAATGGTGGTTTGGAAGATAAGTAAGAATTATTTTACTCATAAACTAAACTCATTGGCGCAACGGCCCATGAGGGCCAAAGCCTACTGCGCCCATCGCCGCATACGTGACCATTGGTCGCAGAGATGCATGAGCAGATGTCCTGATCAGGTGATCAGTCTGAAATGAAACCTCCAGTGTTGTCCAACAGCAAGCTTGGTACTCATTTATTGACCCACTGAAGGGATGAAAGGCTGAATCGACCTTGCCCAGCCCGAGGATAGAACCTCGCAGCTGTGGTGAATATTTTACTCATATTTGCCACTAATTCCAGTAAACTAACTCGCATTCACCACAAGTAAATTAAAAATTGTATTTCACAAGCCATTTACATCAAAAAGTAAAATATCCTCTCCACTCGTCCAATAATATTAAATATATGTCGCTAGCCTTGCGCGCTAAGGTTGCGGCTTCGACCCCGACCCAAGTCGGTGGATTTTCATCATGCAGGAAATCGACAGAGGCCATGCCGCATAATTATGCGGCATGTAAAAGCACCCTTGAGTGCCTGTTTGACTTGGGTGCTCTTAGCAAAATTAAAAATCCTAAGTACGGTTTTCGCATTGATAGAACTCAGATTCCTCCCTCTGGAGAAGAAATTAGACGTCAAAATTATCCGCGGCGATTGGTATCTGCCTATAGGGTGCCGCATTAAAAAGAGATACCAGTTCCAAAGAATGTACTAGGTCTGCAATGGTAAAACATAACCCGCAGCCCCATTAGAAATAAAGAAACAAAATTTAACAGAAAATATACTTTTAAGTAACGTATAACACAATAGGGTGAAACTATTCTTGATCTTACATCTTCGATGCAATTAATTATTTAACACAGTAGGAGAAAAAAGGTAATAGCCATTTTATGAGAGACAATAATGGTTAAAATTCTGAACTATAAAATACTAAGAATTTATTTCTTCGAACAAAAATAAAAGATCCCCCCCCCCCCTCTGACACACACTAAAGTTCTCGTAGACGATGACACGTCTAAAATTAATCGTTCTGTAGCTGTGCCATTTCGTATCCAGCTAATCGCTGTCTGGAAGAGAAATCACTGCACGTGTGATCTGTGGCCCGCTAAATCGAAAACTCTGGACGAGAAAAGAATAAATTATAAAAAGTATCGTCATTCGTATCACGGATGTAGTTAAGTTGTGGATGCACTTGAAAATGTTACATTTTCCTGTACTTTATACATATATATATATATATAATTTCATGCCAAATCTTATCTAAATGAGATTGAAAAGGCTGCTATCGCTTTTTACCGCTGAAATGGAAAATTTGATTACGTGTTTTGGGATCATTGATGTCATTCCTATAATGTACTTCAATATACATTCGATATTCATTTTTTTTTCATATCATATTTTGCTGAAATATGCATGAATACAATAAATAATGATATTCTTCTGGTGCAAAAATTTCGTAAGACACTTTAAATGGGTTTTTTTTTCGAAGTTTAAAAATTTTCTATGTTCCATATTCTTTATTCAATATCGATATTGGTAGTAACAAGAAACCACGAATGCATAGTTAAATAAAATAAAAAAATAGAAAATTATACATTTTTTTATCCAAATAACAGTCTATATAAAATAAGTGTTTAATTACATTATAGTAAAATTAATCCATAAAACCAAAAAAAAAATAATAATAAATAAGTGGACATTTATTTGACGTGTAATTTTCAGTGGGGAAATAACTTGTTATGAATATAAGAAAAAGATAAAAAAAAAATTTTTTTTTTTTCCAGGAGAAAAATATTATTGACTGTTTTGAATATTAATTTATTTTTTACACATCATAAATTACGTTATATCTCTTGCCATTTCATTATCTTAAATGGAACTTTACAAAAACTCCTTCAACAACCAACAGATGTCGCTGCGAAATAAAGTCATCGCTGATGTGCTTACACACAAAAACATACATAAAATTAATAATTTCTTATCTATATCCCCGTTTAACACTTATAAAAAACTCAAAATAAATATTGATTCAAAATCCTTCAAAAACTGTACTTCTTGTAAAACATAATTCATCTGAGAATCTTTTTCTTTTTTCAAAAATCTGTATTTCATAAATTTGTTGAATTTCTTGTAACTTTAATATATTTTGAAGCAATTTCTTTGAAATTCTAAATGTGGTTAAAAATAAATCTCTCATTTTATCACAATTATATCTTATCTTCGAATAAGAGATTAATACAAAGAAAATTTAGTTTCATGGTTTTTAGTATTTATGTATATTTTTACTCGCTTTACTTTTATTAAAATAATCACTTATTTAAAATACAGAAAATCGAAAATATGCCTTTCCTTTGTGAATGTAACGAAATACTTCAATCTTATTACATTATTGTCAAAATAATTTTGCAATTAATTTACTTTAAAATAAGTAAGTCAATGTATTTGTTTTCAATTTTAGCATGCCAAATTATAAGAACAAACTGAAGCTTTATGCAAATATGCTATTGCCAGGTACGTAGCTACTGCCGTATCAATGATACGGGGCCGCAAGCTACAGCGGCTCCAACATTTCCGGAGCATCAGCAGAAAAGGTTTCGAGATTGGAGTTCAGGTAAAATACTGGGTCTGAATGAGTATCAGAAGTGTGCATAGTTGTTGTTGTTTTTAAATAGAATTCAAGTATAGGAGGTTGAAGGACTATTCCAAAAAATACGCAGATGAAAACGTCGATGCTAAAAATTGAATATCTGTTAAAGTATGGAAAAAAGGATTGAACTCTCAAACCCCACTCTTCTGAACACCACTGACGGAAACATTGTGGCCATCCCCAATATTGAACAATTGAGGTAAAAATGGTAAATATTCAGCAAATTGCAGCAGATCTTAGTGAATGATTGTCTCAAAGTATCTTTGAGCACAAAATTCACTGTATGAAATATGAGATCGGAAGAGATACGGAAGCCAAAGGTCATTGGACTCTTGTTTACACAAAACAGAATAAACTGCCATTAATTCAGATTGGACGGAGGACAATTAGAAAAGCATAAATCATAAATGCAATGTTATAACATTTCAAGCTAGTAGAAACAGTGTGATGTTTGAAGGAATGTTTTCCTGGCATGCTTTTGGTCTTTTATTTTGAGTGTATGAATGTCGGAATGAAACATCATATCTCTAAACATCATTGCTGACTAAGTACATACTGTAATGCTGACGATTTATTCAAACAATAATGTATACTGCACACAGGATAATGCGTCCCATTCCTAGTACTAATGTAGTACAAGGGTGGTTTGAAAAATACTTTGTTGAGATAAGCCTCTACGATCCTCAGATTTCAAACCTAAATAAGTCGTGAAATGTAGTTGATAAGAGTTATTTGACACCTAAATCCACAACTATTGAATTTCATACTATTCGAAAGTGCTATTCTATAGCCATTGTTTCAGAGTTCATAAGCGACCTATTAATATCTCGCAGAGTTCATGCCAAGAAGAATCAAGGTCTTATTAATGCAAAAGGTGGCTCAAAGGCAAATGTGGTCTAATGGCACAATCATAATAAAGTGGCCATTCAGTGTAAAAATTATATATAAGGTTGTTTCACACACATATTTTTTATGTAATATTTAACCCTTAGTCGGCATACTTACAATGTATTTCGGACGGCCGTGTAAACACTTGAATAAACGTTGAACAATTGAATTTTAAAAAATCTGGCTTATTAGCACCCCCAACAACGTGAAGAAGAAAAAAAAATCTCGCTATTTAAAACACGGAGTGAGTGAATGAATATTAACGTCCCACTGTTCAGCTACACGAGGGCTTTTTGGGGACGGTCCGCGTAATTTTGAACCATGGTCAAGTGACGCGGACGACACCTGAGCTGGCACCCCCCTCTCCTAACTACCACACCACACCAACGGGAGGACGTTTGAGCTCTCGACAGATTTAACGTGCATCGCTCCCCTACACGGCGGATCTTTAGTGGTACTAGGATCGAACCCATGACAAACTAGCCATGATCCGATGCCTAGACCACTCGGCCACTTTAAAACACGGAGCAATATTGATTATAATTGAAGCGTCTTTATCGTTATTTTCAATTAGTACAATCATTGATTCTGCCTATTAAGAAGCAGAGGCTTTGAAAATTGTTCGCTATCATAAGATAAAGATCTGTTCAACAAAAGCATGCAAATGATGCCCAGCAGAATTTTTTTTAAAAATTATAATGCCTGAAGTTGAAGCTAACTTAAAACTTTTATTTTTCTAACATCTGCAGAATTTACGGAGATATGACGTTGTGAATACAAGAACCAAAGCATGTAATGACGAGATTAACAATTTCGAATTGTATTTTTTTCTGTCAGTGTCTGCTAGATAAAAACTGTTCCATCTAAAATACTTTTTAAATATTTGTACTTATATGAAGGGTAATCTAGAATCGTGGCTAATTAAAGCAAGAATAAATGATGTAATTAAAACACAAAGTATTTAAGTGATAAGTAATCTATCTGGAATAGGATTGCTCCCTACAATTAGATGCAATTTTTCCCCCTTAAAAATTCCAAGCAGATTTTCAAAAGTGTGTATACTACACATTTATTATATTCGTGAAGATTATTATTCAGATTTTTTTCCAGTTAATTAAATTAAGAATTAAAACAGACTAATTAATTCGGAAAAATTGAATCAACAGAAAATTAAGGGATGACAGAATGAAAGAATCATAGATGTATGTCCAAGATGTTAGGTTAGAGGAACTAGAGTTAAATACATCTGAAAAAATATGATAAAAAATCGTGGAATATTTAACTGAATTGACAGTAGTTGGAAAAATTAAGTTCGTCGCCAGTAGCCCTCGTGTTGCTCTGTAGTGCAACGTAAACAGCAAGGAAACAGGAAAAAAGTTTAGTATAAAACTAGATGTCATTTTAATAATTACAGTATTTATTGTTCTTCAAATAAGTAAACTTTTATCAAAACAAGTTATCTTGTTTGAGAAAAATTGAGATTTTTGCGCTAGAAAGATAGCCCCCGTATAAAACGAACACAAAAGCTCGTAAATCAATCTCTTTAAGCTCGTCTAAAAAAATAGATTGTACACGATAAGAACAATTAAACTACGTTTATCATTATCTTCAATTACAGCTGCCTATTAAGAAACAGATTGTTAACGATGATGTGTGTGTGGTGTGTGTGTGAGCCGCTCTGAACTTCTGATCATACTTCATTAGGGACACATATCCAGAACTATCGTTTTCAAGAGACATATTGATGGTGTACAAGATTAGGCTTTCAAAAAGAATAAGGTAGGAATTTACACTCAAAGCAAAACTTTAATTCCTTTATCAACTACAGTTCCAACACTTGATCGTGTATAGATAAGACTAGTGGAAGATTTTAACAATTTCAAATTACACACACTTCCTCCACACTCAAGTCGGTAGATTGAATACTCATATCACTCTAATTGGCTTTACATTTTTACCTCGCATAAAGGGATACTCCAGAAGAACACCAGTCAATTAGGGCCTCAGCCTAATGCATAGCAATTGACTACTTGTACGAACTGTAATTAACAGTCTCCAAGATAGTTATCAGGGGATGTGGGGTGTGAAGACCCTCACCCCTGTTTAATCACCGTGGGGGGAGAACCAGGCTCATTATCTCGTCCCCCCTCTCAGGAGATAGGCAGCACGCCCGTTTAGGGGGGTGATCCTCCATACCACAGCTGACGCTAGGGGTTGCTGTAAATACAAATTGTCTCTACAGGAAAAAGCTCCCAAATGGAAAGTATATGTTTGGAAATGGGGATTTGGGTAGTAAAGGTGCACTAGAGTAACACTTAGCAATTAGTTTCAAATGGAAAAAAGGGGGTTATTGAAGAAGTCATGCTGATTTATATATATTTCTGAAGGGTGTTGTTTGCTGTCTTGCTTTAGAATAGTTATCCACAGCTCAAGATTAATGGATGTAAGAACACTGTAAAAAGGAAAGGATGTTATTTAAATCAAGATAGGGCAGATTGTCAAAAATGATCTCAAACAGTACGACTGAAAATGAGAAATAAATACACATTTCTTATGCATGCAAAAAATGTATTTTTCTGGATACAAACATATTAGTGGATAGAATAGAAAAAAGAGGTGGAAATTATTATCATTACTATTAACTTAGAGAATCTTGTATTACAACAACTTGAAAATTAACTTATAATTTCTGTTTTCCATAGTCAAAAATATGAAAATTTCTATCACTATGACTATATTTTTTTATTTCCGCATTGGAAAAAAAATATATAGCAATATATTTCTAGACGTGCTTTGTAGGTAACTATTTCTGTGTCTGGAATATAAAAAAAATTATTGAAATTAGTCCAATGTCACGCAATTTTTTCTATATTATTTGAGTGATATGAAAAATAGCCTGGAAACTCTCTGTGCACTATATACTTCTTCAATTACATGATTTCAGGCTATTTACTTTGGCTGGAAGAGAAAAAAACAAACATTTTCTAGTAAATGTTCACACATTATGTGATTCAAAAGAAAGGGGGGGGGAATACTAATTCTAAGACAATGAATCTAATTTTTGAAGCATTCCTCTTTCCAAAAACAGAAAACGCAGAGAAAACTTTCAGAAGCTCAATTTCTTCAACACAATAAAACTGGATATTTTCGTAATAGTTGATCACAGTTTAAATGTATTTTCATTATTGCTCAGCAAATTCATCCTAAAAATATCCTTAGAGACGATTCTTTCTATAAAAGAATTTGAATAAATATATATCTATGTTTTTGTGACATACATCTTCTTATCCAACCATAAATCTATTCATCACGAAATATTAGTTAAAAAAAGAGAGAAAGAAAAGAAAAATCTAAAAAACAAAAGTTGCATCATCTTGTATTATTTTTTGTGAAGCATTTATTTTTGCCTTAACTAGCACATGCTCAGAAAGTCCTACATATTAAATTTCGATAAAATGTAAAGTCCATCAATTTTTAAAAGAAGAAAGCTGAATGAGACAAAACTCATGTGATAAAAATAATATTATTAGCATTTGAATAATTCATTAAAACATAGTTGTGTTATTTTTAAAAAAAATATTTTGAATTCGTCCTACTACGAACTATAAAAACTGTTATTTTACGATATACTACACTGTACACTTTTTACAATGAATTTTTACAATCTACTTTCTCGAGAGCATAATTAAGATCATTACACAAGAATGATTTTCAGGTAATTATTCTTTTAAACTACTTTATTAATAATTTATTGTTTACTCTATGTACATTGCGACTAATTTCTTCACGCAGACACGAAAAATATTACAATCGACTCTCGCTGATTCAAACCTTCGATAATACGAACCTCTCGCTAATTCGAAGTATGTACTCAGCTCCTAGAAAAAATCTTGATATTTCGAACTAAAACAATACGTTTTAGTACACTCAATATTTTGAAATAAAATCTGTGACTGGCCGGACTACAACATGCGATAATTCGAAGTTTTCATGTTGAGTCCTGTAGCAAACAGGTTGGAGCCTACGTGCTTTGTGTTGTACTGTCTCTGCGTGTCTCCCCTGTAACGTAGCCCCTTTGATGTCCATCTGTCTGCCATCCCTTCTTTGTGTTTCCCTCATGCAAATACACTTTTATTCTTTTTATTCTTTAAATGGACTATAGACCAGCCGCACCTGTTGTCCATATCTTTCGCTTAACATGTAGCCTTGCTACACATGTGTCCAGAAAGGATGGTCTGCTATTATGAAGAAGAGATGCGTAGGATTGTGTATTTTGCGTCGGAGTGACATGACGATTTATGACTCATCTGTGTGATTTACAGCATGCGGCATGGGCCGGATTGGACCCTGCTATGAAGAATCAGTGGTGTTTGGGACAGTGTTTGAGGGAACCGAGTGCGAAACGATTTTATTTCCAATGAGGAATGGAAGAGATTTGGATGGGGCGTGAAGGAGAGGTCAAGAAAGAATTTTTTTTCCTACCCTCTTGATAATTCGGAGACTTTCAATGGTCACTCCAACTTCGAATTATAGAATCGCGACTGTATTTCTTTCACTAAGAGTTACATTCACTAAACATTATTAATATACAGTCATGTAAGTTTTTTTTTTTTTAATTCTATTATTTTGTCTGATCAACCCTTAAAGTACGATCACAGACAACTAAACAACACATGGCATACGTTTCAGTCTATAAATATAGAGCAACATCCAATTACCATAGTTCAGACACAACAAATCTTATTCGAAGTTTATTGCAACAGTGTTGAAATACGCAGGTGACTGATTTACAGCTAACTGATTTTCCAAATGTTAATAACTCTATAATGAGTGTTTATAAAAGTAGCATAGAATTTCAAACGCACGGATAACTTAAAATAACTTCAAGAGAATGGCAACAGACTAATCAATTTTGAACTGATAACAGTTGTAAAAATAAATAGTTTGGTTTGAATGGTTGGAAAAATAGTTTGTTTTAATAGAAACAATGTTTCGATTTTTTAAAAAGATCATTGTGATTTTTTTGTTGTCTAACTTTTTAAAAACAAATATTTAAGCTTTTAAATAAATTAAGTTTTAATGGGCTTTTAAATTATGTATACAATTTTTTTCATTATTTATTTATAAGTCAATTTTATCAAATACTGCGTAGCTTAAATGAAAATGATGCTCGGATTTGCGTAGTAATTAGAAGCTCTAAATCTGAAAAAAAAAGCCTTTCTTGTCTTAAAAAACTAATCTTTTTAAGTGAAATGCTTCAGGAAATTTTTTTTTCCATAAAATATTTTCACGTTAATTATGCTTTTCATGCACATGCAAAAGGACTAAAACGATATATGGCTTGAAATAATTTCTTCTAAATTTATTTCGGCTTATGGAGATTGGCCTTGAAATGCAAAATGGAATATGTGACCTTTTTTCATACCTTAAGCAACGTTCTGCGCGTAAACAAGATGCAACAACTGGTTCTAAATAAAATGATGCAATTTCAAAAGCTGCGTTGTTTTCAACTGGTACCTCTCACTTCTCCAATATAAGCATTTTGTTTAAATATAGACAAAAGCAAGTGAATAAATAAAATTTAAAAAGAAAATTTATTATTATTATTGAAGAAAAGTTGTGGTTTCTGAACGCAACACACACACGCACACAATATATAGATTTTATCATTAAAACAATAATCGCATATTAGTTGTAACAGCCAAGAGAGCGATAATTTTGCCACAAATGGTACTCCTTGCATACCACATGGGTGCTTACTGTGGAATTTCCCTATCTGTTGTGAGCGGGCTGTTTTTGTTGTGTACGTGTCACGTGACCATTACACTAGGGGGGCAGTAACCCTCCCCCCACACACAAGGAAGCCGGGGACGCACACAAAGCCAAGGCGACCTTCGTTTTAATAGCAATCGACGCCCTAAAGTAGCAGATGGGCGAGCAAAATATAAAACCAAGGGAGGGTGGGGGTTACCGAGAAGATGACGCCCCTTTGCCTGCTGAGTAGAGCAGAACATTTTCTTGGGGACTCCATTTTCCTACTAAGCTGGGTGACGCCAAAGATTTTAGAGGAAGTACCTGCCATCAAAATAAGCGATGCACTGGCAATGAAACATAGTAATGAAATTTATCGCCTATTAAAGACTGTAATAATCCAATTAATACGGCGAGTTCCTGATAAATTGAGTTATGTTGTATAAAGAAGCAGAATTTCAATTTTCATCAGCTTTCATATAATTTGGTTATGAAAAGGAGCATAGAAATAAAAGCACTTTCTAATCCTATCAAGAATTTCCGTCTATCTCCTGAAAAATGAAGAAATCAATTCAAAACTTTAACTTTCCAGAGGGGGTTTGCAAGCGAAATTTATAAATGACACATAAATGTACAAGAATAGACACAAGTCACTTACAGTATCTGTAGTAATAGCAATAAAAAATTCAATATATGGTTTTTTTCCTATTCTTTTCCATTCCTATTCTAATATCGAACAAAAAAAGCAATTATAAAACATCAATCTCAAGTTCCTTCAAATCCCACTTTTCCACATCCCCATTTATTACCTATACTATTTTGAGATATTTTTTAAAAATAATAAAATATTGGTTTTATAAGCAGGGTTTGCCAACCCAAATGACTTTGCGGGCCACTTCGGGAAACATAATCTCGTGGGCCCCATATAAAAATATATATCAGATTTAGAACTATATCAAACATTTATTTGAGTAAAAATTTAAAACAAAACGAATTATTATTATTAGTTTCATTATTTTTCATGTATGCAAACATAGATAATATTATGATAATAATGTTTTCATAAAATAATGTTTAATTTATTTAATTAGTGAGATATTTGTTTCTCAACTTTTTCACTTATTTTTTGCAAGTCGATCTCAATGCGTGTGTTTGTGCATAGTAATTGA
Source organism: Trichonephila clavata (assembly GCA_019973975.1). Lineage (NCBI taxonomy): Eukaryota > Metazoa > Arthropoda > Arachnida > Araneae > Nephilidae > Trichonephila > Trichonephila clavata. Next base: position 116,657 of record BMAO01012252.1, read on the forward strand.
TGTTGCAGGTTTTTGTCCGTTAAGTTTGAGCGTGATTTATGTTTGATAAATTTTATTTTTAATAACAACGATTCGCAGGTGTAAGTTGATCCAAAAGCGCTTACAACTTTTTGTGCAAGCTTTCTCAAATTGGAAAATTTTTGAAATGCTGCAACGCAATACTGCCCACTTCTAAATATGCACAAAAACAGAGCAATGTGATAAAATCGAAATAGATGTGTGACTTACTCGTATTTATTACAAAACACTGCACGCAAAATAAATTATTGCACAAAATAATCGTATTTCGTAAAGTTGTAATGAATCTCAAGGACCGCAAAATTATTCAAGGTGGGCCGCTGGTTGGCCACTCCGATTTAAAGTGATGAATGCACACTATAACAACTCGATATTTTTATTTTCAAGTTCTAATGTTGCCCCACTAATATACTTGTAAGAATAGAAACATTTTAGCACATAATATCTGTCAATGACATTTAGCACCAAAGAGAATGAGATATGTATAATCTTAATAAATAAAATATACATTCATCCGTCGTTTTATTAAAAAAAAGTATTGAATGTGTTGAAACATTCGACATTTAAATGTCAAAATGTAATAACCCCCTCCCCCAAACGCAATAATTGATTTTCTTACAGTACATTTTAAGTCCATTCGAAAACTGACCAAATGTGATCATACGTCTTGTTTTAGGATCCGACTTAACATTTTATAAATAGCACAGAGATGATGCGTCTCTCACATAAAATTAGAAATCTGGAAGCTAATTCTAGTGATAAAATCAAAGCAAATTGAATGTGTGGAATTAAGTGTTAGGCAGGGTGGCCCGCTGAAGGCCTTTTAGTGGCACTTATTTGAATCTGAAGCTATTTCAGAAAAACTGCCTTGTCAGCTTTTTGTCGTAAGATGGGCCCTTCTTTCTCCATTCTTGATGTTTAAAACATTTTACTGATATGCTTGATATCAATTTGAGATAAAATTTTCTGAAAATGACCAAAATTTCAAAAAAAATTTAACACTTTATCTTTAACATGCAAAGTATTTTAATTTTTCCCATTTAACGTTTTGACAGATCTGTAACATCATCTCTTCCCTTACAAATCAGTTGTAGTATTGTAAAACAAACCTCCCTTTCTTATTTAAATTTCCTGACTACATTATTATTATTATTTTGACAGTCATGTGGCCTGCAGATCACAGTGAATTTATTGATGTTGCCTGCGGATCATTGTGGATTTATTGATATGGCCTTCGAACGATAAAGATGGAAAACTTCTAGTGTAAGATAATAGATTACTCTCTGATTGATGATTTCACCAGAAATCATTCACAAAAATATGTTCAGAATTCAAAAAATGAAACAACTCCATGATTCTAATAAAAAAAGATTTCGTTAAATTTCGTTTTTCGGGAGATAATTATACATCAAAAAAAAATAATAATAATAAGATCCTGATTAAAATAATTTTTTTAGCCTTCTTCACCAAATATCCTCCTTTAATCTTTTATGAAAATAAAAAATAAAGATAAACTAAGACACGCAACATTGATTCCATTGAAATTTGATATTTCATCTCCATTTTCGAATGTGACAAAACAGATATGTTTATTGAATTAAGTAGTGTTTTTAAGGCGTTACAAGGCAATCGCTCTAAACTTATTGAATGGATTTTAAACAGTTTCCAGTGGCGCACACACGGGAAATGTCGCCGGGTCCGGAACCCCCCCCCCCCAAAGCCCTTGATTTTTTTTCTTTCTCAATCGATTATAATCTGATGTATACAGTACTTACAATATAATTAAGTATTTGTAATGAATAATTAATTTTTATTAATTAATGTTACTTATTTATTCAATAATTAATGCCTTACTGTTTTTGTTCCCGATAATCAATAAAATCAAAAGAATATGTTGAGTGGCGTGTTGGAGCATGATACGAGAATAGTGGACTTTCAGCTCTAGAAATCCCCCTGGAAAAATTCCTTTTTGCATCACCGATTGTCTCGAATCAATCTCGAACGGGGAAACATTTTTTTAAAGTTAATACAAAAGAAATGTACTTATTCTTTCCAAGGAAGTTTAAAATAATGTTACTGACATAAAATGATCTTTTATGTCAATACATTTAGAATTGATTTCACATATTTAATAAAACTTTCAAAATTCACTCCTTTAGAAACACAGATTCTATAATATTAACAAAAATCTTTGACGAAAAGAGGATTCCCCTTTCCCGCCTATTCATTTTTTTCTTTTACACTCTCTAAGAAGGAATCCTTTTTTTCCATTCACCTTTCGCGATCTAACATATAATCAAATGCACTCTTCCTCCTCAAATTTAATATAAATCATCTGAACTGCTACAGTAATGGCTGAGTCAATCTTTACGGTGCGCAAATAATAAAAAAACCACCCACGACGTACATCATGACCGAGTGTTTGAGGGAACTCTCAAAAACGAAATCGAAAGCATTTCCTAAAAAAGCATTTAAAATGAAGAGGACACACTTCAGGATGGAAAAAGGTAGGAGAAAATCCGCCATTGTCGACACGTTTCAAGAGCTCTTGATGTTCAAACGTAAGTTTTTACATTTTCCCTAAATCCGGAAAAAATTCCCTATTTCCACAGAAAAATTCCCCAAACTCGGATGTTTACATATTTTAGCGAATTGCAACAACGAAATGTTAATTATGATTCGTTTAAAACGATTTTCTTTATCCGGAAAAAATTTTTAATTACCTGAATTCTTAATTTTCGTTTTGTTTGACGTCTCAAAAATGTTAACAATATTTTTACTTCCATTTGTGTTTTATAAAATTGTTCACTAAAATAAATCTTATTTTAATGTCATAAAGATGATATAAGGGATTTTCAAATAGTCGTATAGAGATATTTCTAAGTAATCTGTGTTGTGGGGACTTTTTTCCTCCACAACAGGCTTTAGAAAAGAGTTGCTGTTAGTAGATAGAAAGTTTGTTTTTTGTATCTTTAGATATATAAAAAAGAAGTGTTCTTGTTGAGTTATTAACGAAAGCTGAAATTACTGGTGCTTTTCAAACCTTTATTTCTACATGTTTTTTTAATAACATATATATATTAGTATTGTGAAAGGGACATTAGTAATTTTTATCATAAGACACGACGATCAGCGAAGATGGCGGGGTATGTAAGTGAGGTCCAATTAAGTGATTTTTAGAGAAACAGTTATTTTTACGACGCACTATAAAGCAACCCGAGGGCTATTGGCGACGGATCTCGTCATTTTGAGCCTTGGTCAAGCGACGAGGGCGATACCTGAGCTGACACCCCCTCTCGTAACTATAACACTACACCATGGAAGGACACTGAGCCTCGACAGGTTTAGCGTGCATCGGCCCCTTCTACACGGCGGGTCTTCAGTAGCACCAGGATTCGAACCTGAGACAATCCGGCCACGAGTTCGTGACCATAACCCTAGACTACCGCAACCACTCAGTGATTATGAGTAACCGTCACAAAATGTGATATAAATATAAAAAAGTAGTAGATAAGCAACAACACTTACAGAAAAAGTGTTTTTTTTTTCATTATTATATTCACAATATCATACATTCCTGAAATATATCAATATTACATAATAATACATAATACTGACATTTCAGGTTTATTGGGTTCGAGTACTTATAACGTACCACTGTAAACAAACAACACGAGGGCTATATTCAGGTTTATTGGACTAAACATCATACAAATAAACAATTATTATTCCATTCAATAAAAATGAACAAAGATTTCCTTTTAAACTTAATTTCTTGTCTCGTTGGTTGGTTTTAAGTGTACGTCGCTTTACAATTAATTATGTGAGGGTTATATTGAAAACAGATCTCATAGTGAAGTGAGGAGTGAATATTATATATATATAGGGGACAGCTGCTTTCCCAACTAAAACCAAAGTTAGAGGAGTAAATAATAATAATAATAATAGAAGTATAATAATGCATGCTCGAACTCTTGTATAAAAAATTTAATCGTATTTTTGAATATTCCCTCAAAATTACTAAAATTGTCTTAGATGACAGAGATTTTTGAAAATTCGAGCCATAGCTCGAGAAACATGTTCAATTAATATCATAATAATGTCTTTCCAATGAAGAAAAAAAAATATTACATGCAAGCAAAAAACATGCGATTATATGTTGAGAAACATACATTACACGAAAAAAGACCGGCCACCCAGCTCTGCATACGCCATACCAGTGAACACGAATTTTCAGAACTGAATGGTACAGGAAGTGGTAAAGGAAGGGGTGGGAGATGGGTATTTTTCTAAAGGTGTAGAAGTAATGAGAAGGTAAGAAAGGGCAAGACCCGAGTATAATAAAAGGTACAAGGTAATAACGGGTGTTTAAAAATCATTTAGATCGGTTTGCTCTGTGGTTAAAGACGGAGGAAATGAAGAAGGAAAATCGTTTATCTGTGCCACGAAAAGAAAAGTATAGTGTTCTGAGAATTTTTTTGTGTCCCTTGGATACTAAAGTGTGATGTGTGTATCAAGAGGGAGGAAATTTACTGCAATGATTTCATGAACGTAGCTTGAAAATGCGCTGTACAGCGACCTTGGGAAGCCACCTACCTTTAATTGGATAAATTTCATTTCATAAATAAACAAGCAATGATCAGAAAATAGTTTTTATATCAGAAAAAAATATAGTTTTAACTATCAAAATGCAATTTTAATTGATAAATGCAATAAATCATTTAAAAACTCAAAATTCTTTTTTCCCCCGCTGTTATCAAAAAATAAAATCCATAAACCATTTAATTAAAAATATAAATATAGGATAATATGAAACGTGTGTAATATTTTGAAAACATTTAGTTATAATTTCTATAACACTTAAGTGATTTAAAACAACAATCACTTTTTAATAAAGGTTGTTTTTTTTTTAAATCATTAAAAAAAATTTTTTGATGGGTAGCAAAGCCTTTTCACAAATATTTTAACCGAATTTCTCCCAATTAAAAAAATAATAAGATATCCATTAAAAGACCACATTTTTTAGAATCAAGTTTACCAAATAATTTATGGGTATTCTTGGATTATTTTTCTCAATTTGATTTTAATAATTCGATAAATTCAAAATTCATTGGAATCACCAGAATTCCAATCATTTTCTTTATTATATATAATTATTTAATAGATAACAATTTGATTTTGTACCTGTACCTAAATCTTCAAATTCAGTTAATTCAATATACAAGTCTGCAATATTTAATGCACATTAAGATATTAATAAAATTAAATTTTTATGAATTAACCCTTATTAATTTTTAATAATTCTCGGACTTTTAAGTAAAGGAGTTAAGAAAATTCTTATGTTTACAGTTAAGTTTTTTTAAAAAAATTACGAGAAATTCTATACTTTGAAAGTGAGATTGATACATACATTTAAATGAAGATACTATTTATGCAATGTTTATTATTCTCGTTTGATACTTGATAAATTTTTTAGATCGATCACCACACGGGAATCACATGGCATCCAATTTTACATCTAATTTTCGGTTAGCTTGCAATAACATATATGTGTACTACATTGCCTGTTAAGGACAGTTTCCCCTCTAATTAAAACCATAAAAATTGACTCTCATGTCATGCATTTGGTACATAAAAATAACTTAAGGTTATTATAATTACTTTATTTAATTCTTCATTATTTTAATTATTTTATCCATTTCTTCCTCATATGAATCGCTTATCGAAGAGGTAAAGCTATAGCTTTTCTCGTCGTAGTCGATCTTTGTTCTTAAATTATAACATTAAATCAAAATGTTTAATGAAGTAGACATGCGATAAAATTCATATTCTGTATACTTATTGTCTGAATATAACCTTATAACATCTAAATTATTTGTCATTCGATCTTTCTAATGATAAAGAATGTCTTAAACAGACAATGATTACTAAAAATAGTTCTACTAGAAAAATTTTCACCATATTTTCCCACTACCCTTTTTGCGTAAGAAAATTCAAACCTTTTATGCATTTAAGCAGCCGTAATTGGAGGACATAAGACTAAAAAAATCTCATTAACAGGAAAACCGATTATCATTATTAGACTTCCTACTACCGAACTTTCTCATTAACCTTCCTCCAAACAAGCGCGTTCGAAAATCCCACCAAACAAATAAGCAACGAGATAATTTACAATTAAAAAGGAAGGAGGGACAACCATTCACACCGTTTTAATCACCAACAACAAAGCCCGCCGACCCACTCTCTGCCAAAGACTACCGGCATTACGATTTAAAAAAAAAAAAAAAAACAGCCGACCCACCGATTACGAGAGTGGGCAGCAAGCCACACGCCAATGCTTATTCCGCCCTTGCTGTTTTCATTCAGGAGAGAATTAGGAAAGAATGTATATTTGGATGGATAATGGAGACCAAATGAGGGTGTCCCTCGCAGTGGGGAGGGTCACGAGGGTCAGGCAACGCGTGGGAGGAAAACGGTCAGCAAACTTAGCAGAGGGAAAAGGTGACAGGTATCAGCTTCGTGAGTGGAATATTATTAATAATAAGTGGATTCTCTAAATGAGCACTAAAGAGGGAAGTATGGATTGCACAAATTTGATAAGAGTCACAGAGAGGGAAGAGTTATTGCTCTCTGTCGTTGTGTGCAAATGCAGGGTACAAAAAGGAGAAAGGGGGAGTGGAAAGCAGTCCTTTGGCTTAAAGATTTAAAAAAAATTATACTACATAAATGTAGAGTGCAGCATTTTGATATTTTAATATTAAATAGCAAAGTTCAATGGGATATGACAGAATTAGCTTCAGATTGGAAATAGTTCTGACATTGTTAGAGAATATTTTTACGGCTAAAAAGTTAAGGACTCAAATTTCAACGATTTAAAAAATAAAAAAAATTTAAGAGAGACCAGCCAAACTCAAAGGCTTAATACGAATCAAATATATATTAATCATTTTTTTATAACTTTAAAAAAGTTTTAGAAGCGCAGTTTTATTATGAGAACAGCACCAAAAAAAACAAACAATACATTAAATATTTTTTTGAACTCTAGATTCCTTTTCCTAGTGATTCTTTACAAAACAAACCCGATATGATTGTTAAAATTCTCATTTGTCACGATATTATTTATTCCCTATTTCATAAATGAAACAGAATAATATTAATAAATACTCAGAAATATGATGCTAATTTCATACAAAATCTTCAACCGTTTTTAAACTGACCACGAAAATAATTATAAAATTTAAGTTTGCTAAACTGACTGAATTTTACTCAAAAATCTGAACAGGTATTTGAGGAAAGAGTTGTGATTCATTAATACACGTATATAAATAGAAAATTTTGTGGAGTTTGTTTTTGTTTAAACAATGTTGTATTAAGTGCTTTTTTTACTGTATTTTTTTTATTCGATACGGTTATACTGGCTAGACTGCAAACTAGCCACGAATTTGATGGTTGTATGATTTAATAGAATTAAATTATCTATTCGTTTGGGAATTTAACAAATGCATTTATCTCTGTATCTGAATTAATTTTCTTTATCATTTACTTTTTGAATTGCTTGTTCTATAATCAATCTAAAATACTAATAATGCTTATCTTGTAATTTACATTTGCCAGTGTTTTTGCAACAATACGGTGGTTCATTATATTTTTATATAGTTTTTAAGTAATAATAACTTATTCATTCTTTTTCGAACAAAACTTAAAATTAATGCGCGCGTGCACACACACGCACGTTTATGTGTAATGAATCCCATCACCTTATGAATTGTTTTTAACGCTCGGGCGAATTATTCCCTACCAACTACCAATTACTCTTCTACTTTAACTCTGCTGATTTATCAGGCAAATATCTGGGAAGTTCCCTTTTTTTTAAAGCCATTTCTCTGTCTGCTGAGCTTTCTCCGCTGATACCTTACTGCATAAGGTGCTCAAATATTCGTGACCAGTAAAATAATGCCTTGAAGAGTAATTAAGGATTAATAAACTAAATTTATAATTAATGACTGCATTTTTTTAAAAAAGAAAGCAACATTCCACATCATCCACCATCACGATAGCATCCAAAGAAAGTCAAAATGTGATATATATCTCTACTTTCTACTTCCAATCCACCATACAATAGATATAGTTTCTATAAGAAATATGGGGAAAACAACACACCAAAAACCGCAAAGGCATCAATTGCAGATCTTCCAATGCAACACCATCGTTTTCTTGTGGAAAGAAAAAGAGGGCTAAGAAGAGGAGGAAAATAGAGATTTATGACCCAGTAATAGAGACGTGATTTCTGCTGAAAGGAGATTATAAAAAGAAAGATAAATTACACAAAAGACGAGGGAGTTTCCATTTCGGTTATGGAAGAGGCTGTTCGACATCTTTGAAACTCAAATTCAAATTTGCCTTCATAGGCTGCCAGTTTTTTAACCTTAGAGAGGTTTAAACAACAATCGTATAACTTCTTCGATGTCAGATGGGATAAGATAAAAGTTAAGAGATTTTGATAATAGCTTCTATCGACGCGAGGTCGGTGAATTTTATTTGTGAGAACATTATTGAGAGTTTTAAATTGGGAATTAATACGTGCATTTATGTATAGGTTCTGAAGAATCACACAGTTTCTAATAAGAGTTAAAGGAGTATCGAGATGTCAATTACATGAGGATAATAAAACTTTATAATATACTTATGTGAATATGTGTGTACAGAACAAAGTAATATGGCTTGCGTATTGCTCTGGCTATATTATTTTGTCCTGTAGTGGCGGCGAGAATGGGGGGGGGGGGGCAGAACTCTTGTGGGTCAAAAGTCTCACTGACGCCAAGTACGTATTAAACCAATTTATAAAATATTAAAGGCAAAACCTGACTTTGTAAGGGAGCCGTAATATTTTTCTTTACGCCACTGCATACACACACAAACGTAAAAAGATAGAAATTTTTGAAAGAAAAATGTAATAAATTTTACGAACAGAATTTTCTTACAAAAATAAAAATATCGATATTTATGTAAAAGGAAAAATTTTCTATTCATGTCGTACTAAAAAATAGTTTATCGAATAACATGATTTAAACATATTCTTTGTTTTAAAAAAAATCATGTTAATTAGAAAGTTGTAATTAAAGTATTCTGTTTAGGCTGCAGCACAAAATAGAATATTAAATGTCATATTCATAAGAAATAAGGAACTTGAACCGTTTGGGTCCCAAGCAGCGCGATCGCGCTGTTGAGATTTTATGTCGAGAAATCCCAGTACACATTTTGAACATTATGGACAACTGACGGTGCGTTACCGATTGTTGAAGTCGCGCTCTCAGATTTACTGAAGCAAGTACATCACACAGCTCTTTTTTAATGTAAACAGTACATTTTACAATAGGTAAAACAATACTATAGCTCCGATTGGGATTCACCGGTGAAAAATGAACAAAACGCTATCGCGCCGCTTTGTTTGGGATTCTTCGACAGTGTTTTTTCAATACCCCCGGGACCCAAACGGTTAAAGTCATCGAATAAATGCTGCAACTTACCGGCAACTTCCAGCGTAGCATTACGACTCCTGGCCCTTCCCACTTCGTTAGTAGCAAGACACCAGTACGTCCCAGTATCTTGCTCCCTTTTGGTATGTATCACATCCAGAAAGAAAAGGGAACCACTAGGAAGGACCATCCTATTGGCATTGTCGATGACACGATTGCCATCGTGGTACCATTCGATAGAGGGTTCCGGTCGACCCTCGGCCTTGCAGTTAAGGGTAGCAGGTTCGTGCTTGCGGACTAGAACATCGGAGGGATGCTCAGTGATCCGTGGTGGGCGAGACTGGCCTGAGAAAGAAAAATCAGAAAATAAGCATTTGTTCATCTAACAAAGACAATATTAAAAGTATCCACGTAGAGTTAAAAGAACAGAACCCTGTAAAAGATTAGATGACTTGAAGCTAAGATTAATTGATTGAAAATGATTTGTTTGACTAAGAGATGGCGCTGCTTCTTAAACAGAACTTGGGATTGATCGGAGATTGTCTTCGAGGATTACATGATAAATTTTTTTAAATGATTTTATTCCTTTAATATGTATTTGTGAATACAATAAGTCAAGTGTATGTGTAAAATTATAGAGTCTATCAAAAATGAATTAAATAGTTTTATCTCAGTACAAGTTTTTCATTATTTCAAACAAAATCAAGTAGGATCATAACAATCTAAAAACTTGAGAAAACATTTTCTAATCGAAAAATTATCCTACGGTAACTTTATAATCTGATTTGACAAGCGCATGATGAGTAATATGCTTCGTTACATAGCTTATTTTTCTGACCGTAGAAGTCCAATTTTTTCATACATGAAATAAATTTCACATTTCGTGTACTGTACATTAACCAGCAATATATTTTAACCATGTAACTTATAAGCAAATAGCTGCATTCTAATTATTTCGAATGTTTATGGATTTTAAGGCCTAAGCAATTAAACATGCTGACATGTATTATGAATGCACAAACTTAAATAAATACTGAACCATTTTCTACCTGAAAAAGCATTCCACTCCCTAATTAGCATAAAGCGAAAACAGCTTAAAATGATTAATACTAATTTAATATGTCCTCATGTTCTTTAAAAAAGTAATTTAAATACATATATATAAGCTAAAACTATTTTATTTCTCTCCTTATGCACATGATTAGAAATATTTTTCAGGTAAATAATGTCTGAGGAATTAAAAAGCAATAATTTTTTAATATTTAAGATTATTTAGAAGTTATATTTACATTATTTCTAAAAAATTTCATTGAGTCTACACAAAGTCGTTCTTAATTTAAATATTGAGCGGCCAAAGTAGTTAATGGTTATGATTGCGAAATTGCGACAGGAATTCGTTTTACCGAATCGTGAGTTCGAGTCTTGAAGCCAATAAAGATTTTTTTATATACTACAAGGGCTGATGCACATTAAATATATTAAGTCATCACGTGGGTTGCCAGATCGGATATCGTTCTCGTCACTTGGCCAATGTTCAAAACTGCGAGTTCAACGGCCTTCTTGTTGTTTCTATGTTCGTAAACACTTAAGGAAATGTCAAACGTGCTCGGCAAACACGTGTTTTCGTCATTTATCAACATCTCTAAAAATACAATTATTAACTACTCTATCACTTTCGCAACATTCCGATAATCAAGCGATCCTAATTGTGAGTTTATGTTGTTGTTGTTTCTAATGCCACCCGTCAGACGGTGTCAGATCGAGGCCCACGAAATTCATCATGGCAAGGGGCTAGGTGTAAGCCTGTCGTTAGCTCTTAGCTTTGACCACCGTGCAGGTGACAGTACGATTTGGCTCGGTTCATACACGATAGATGGCGACATCACCTATCTCCACCTCCACAATTTAGGCATGGAACTGGAGGGGGAGGAAAATATTATCTAGCCCCCTGCACCCGTGGTTGCTACTACGACCACCCACAAGACTTTCGGACCGTACTCAGAGTGTATTTGGTGACATCGGGCATCGAACCCAGGCCCTCCGGTCTGGCGTCCGATGCTCTAACCACTAGGCTACCCACGGCCCTAGCGGTAGAACAATAAGTGAGTCACACAAGCCATTCATTCGATTTCCGATTCTCCTGAAAACCATATTGCGGAAGGTTGATGCATGTCAAATGAGTCAAGTTCTTGGAGTGATGTGATGTTGAAATTAAATAGAGTCAAAACATTAGCTGGAGGTTAAACGATTTAATTTAGCCCAATGATTTTATAATGGAATAAAATTGATAATGCCGCAACAGCATTTGCTCTAAGGTATAATATATTTGATAAATATTTTGCGTATGATTATTTAATAAAATAAAGACACATGAAAAAGTAGTTGGAAGAGTTTTGGAATAGGTGTCTTCAAAAATCATTTAGGGAGGGCATGACTCTAGAAGGCGTCATTGTTGCTCTTTTCCTTTTCAAATTGTAACTACAGTCGAACCCCGATTCAACGAATTCATCGAGACCGAACATTTTGTTCATTAAATCGGCGAAATTCGTTATATCGGGGTCCAAACAAAATACAATTTTTTTTGGATTTACCTTTTGGAAACTCTAAACAAGCAACTGTACGAAAATATCTTTATCTAGAAATTACACGCTTTTTATCCAAAGGCTAAAAATACTATTAGTGACTTATTACGCACCAGTTAATGGGAAATTTTAAAATAATGACTAATAAATGTTTGACTACCTTTTTAATTCCTAACTCGAAAAGAATTCTTTTTCGACTATGCACAGAGAAGAAAATATTGCATCATTTATATCTTACTGCATAAGGTACGTTTTCAATTTCCAAGCAATGTAAAGCATTAGAAAATGTAACAGTTTTGATAAGAGATTCATCTGCAATTTCTGCGTCAGAATCGCTATGCATTGGCTCCGACAAATCAACGATTTCCTCAACTTGAGTTACACGGACAGGCAGTCCGCCGTCAAAAGAACAGAATCGTTAGAACCCGCCCATTTATCTAAAATAAAACATAATGTAAAATTCTACAAGACATTTTCTTCTGGTTCTGCAAGGCGCCGTTCATTAAAAATACCCAACCTTTTCAAGAAAAAAAAAAAAAAAAAAACTTGTGACATCTCTAAGCACAGTATGTATACACAACTACGAATAACATAATTACTTTTCGCATGTGACACAATACAGATGCTACCACAAAAACTCGTGCAGGGAGTCGATATGAAATGCCAAACACATCTTTTCCCCCCTATTCCTAATCCCTATTTTTTTTTTTTTTTTTTATCCATTGAACAAACTCATGAATGAAACTTATTATGCGAATTTATAAATAGACTATAAAGAATATACCTCTAGAAAAACCAAATTCTCTATCCCCTTTACGACAAAGAGGGTAAAGGGGAGGGAGGGGGGTCAAAGAGAATTCACCTGGCAATGTGCCATACGCGATTAGAATGAAGAGTGTGCATTTGAATGGAGAGAATAAAAGTTTTGTTTATACAGGCACTCAAGAGGAAGTGAGATGTGATGGTTGCTTTTTGATAAAGTTCTTATGAAGGATGATCGTCGGAATTATGAAAATAGAATTTTGTATTAAAAAATTTGCCTCAAAAGACGATAAAATTCTTTTATAAAACATTCTAAAATAATATTCTATCTTTTTACTAAGTTCGAATTTCAAGAGAGAAAATCAGTTTTAATAACATCAATCAAATAAACGTCGATGAGTAATCATTATCAATAAAAATCATAATTTCTTGAATGACAATTATTATTATTATTATTTTCATTTGTATTAAGTTTCCTTTCATTTCCGTTGAAATAAACAAAAATAATTATTTGAATTTGTAGAAATGTTTATGTTCTGTTGAAAGTAATGTAAATAAATAAAAATACAAATATCTTAACCTAAAATGATAATTATTTTAATAATCAAAGTAAAAAAAATTTGGCTATGTGAATGTGTAGGCAACTATTTAGTGAACAAAAAATAATATGTTTTAGAATACTAACTTCACTAATAAAAACCAAAAAAAAAAAAAAAAAAAAAAGGAAATCCAGAACAGCATTTCTGGAAAATAACTGTTCACATCCTTATCCTTTATTGTTATCAACAAGTTATTGTACAAAGAAAATGTATAAGGACCCCCACTTCTGCAAGGGGCGAACAGTAAAAGATACGAAAAAAAGAAATAAAAAAAATAAGTCAATTCTTACTTAGGTTAACAAAGAAAGATTTTATTTTAGTTACTTTTTATTAAATAAATACAGTTAATATAAATATGTATATATACATATATCACAGAATTACAATATTAAGTGGCAAAACACCTTTTAAATTAACATTAAAACTTTTTTAACCACATTAAATTTGTAATTACCTTTTTTTTAATAAAAGTTGTATATAATTAGGTAAGAATTTATCCTAAAACCAGTGTAAAAGGAGTGTTTAAGTCCAACTAGCATATGATTTAACTCAGATTAAGTTAATTCTTCCTCACAAATTTAATAAAGGCTGTTTTATCCAACAGTGCTGCCATCCAGAAGAATAATATCGATTGAAATATATCTCTTAAACTATAATTAATTAAGTTTAATTAATGAATTAATATTTCTCTCTCTCTCAAGAAACTGTTTTAACATCAAGGGTCATCAACTACAAGTTTAAAAATATATATATTTAAACTTGAGTGGATGAAAAGTATTTTATTAACGATTGAAAATTTTAACAAGATATATAAATATATAGAGAGAGTGGGGTGAACTAACAGAAGGAATCGAAAAGGAACCGAATAGGGATTTCTTTTCGTCCCAGTCGCCCCTTAACCTATCGCAACCCCCTTTGGAAGAGTCGGTTTTCGACTCTATTTTATCCTAAGCTCCATGAAGGCTGTTTTAGCCATATGTACGAGAGCGTGAACTTAACGCGGAAAACTTTTTCAGACAGAAGGAAAAAAAATGCCACAATTTTAATAAAAATTTGTAACATTGTAACTCATGCATTTGTTTATAATATAGTGTTTTTAAAATTTCAAAATATATCATAAATAATTAGTTTTTCCTTTAACATGTAAATGATAGCTCATTTAGCAATTAGCGTCGTACTGTTCAGCTATATATATATACTAGCTGACCCGGCCACGCGTTGCTGTGGCTTTAATACGTTAGTTCAATATTATCCTAAGCTATTCAATGCAGTAAAATTAATCTTCGTTTATAATTTTGAAGGGATGAAATAAAGTATAAAACAACAAATTATTTTAATTTTGCGTTTCATCCATCTCCTATTTGAGTGTAGTATAATGCATGAATTACTAACGAAGTCATTAAGTAACAACAAATGAAGTTTTAATTTTATAAATGTGGTGAATAACGTTGATTCTTTGCAATTTTTAAAATTATTTTTATCATTTTAAAGTATAACAACAAATAATTCTATACAACTAATCGCTAATCGGTGCACAATATTTTTCGGTAACCCGTATTTTGCTAACTCAAATAGATTCAACGATTTCCGCACACGTGAGCATGTAACATCTAGTTGCCCATTCGAGAAACATGGATTTTCTAAGTCCAAGTATCAAAAGAATATTGTTCGGGTTTCAGATTCATTTATGGTCATCGCGAAAGCCAAACGAATCGGGAATTGAAGCCTTGAATGGTATTAGGGATTCTGACGGTATCAGTGGAATACGTGGCAACAGTTTCCGTAGTAGAATAACCAAATTTTCGTTTAAACTTTACAGTCAAAATGTTTGCTTCAAGAAGTTCCCGGTAATTCTTTTGATGATGAAACGTGCTCCGTTGCATAATCTAGGTGGATTTAAGTTACGCAAAAGAATATCCAGGGAACTAATCTTCAACCGAAGATTGTGTGGTGACATTCCTATTACTTCTAGAGAATTCAAAAAATCGGTTGGAAAATTTACGGTTTTGTTTTCATCAACAATAGTATCGATAATATTCAAAATTATATTATGATCGGTTGAGTAGTTTCGGAGTCCACTGCGGACAAACACTGTGACACGTATATTTTATATATAAAGATATATATGTCGAATTCCGGTTTCATCATATAGGTTCGCTCTCTACTTTCGGTTTCTGTTTGGAAAAATTCCAAAAAATCATTTATATCTGGACTCAATTTTTTGTCAACATTTCTTCGATTATATTCTAGAGTAAATTCAGTAGGAATAATTTTCAAAACGACAGCAATTAAGATAGAGCTGTAAGATTTGGGTTCTAAGCCTAACGCGGATAAGCTAACATTTATATCAATTTTGCTATGTAACTTTTTTAACTTTGGAATGTCATTCGATTTATAAACTGGAAGCAGATTTATTTTTTATTCATATGGTTATTAATTATTACTTCTTTTTTTCCAAATCTTTTTTAAGAAGCTCAACAACAGAATCATAGCTTAATTCATTAATCTCAAAACCTTCTATTGCTCGAGCAGTTGAACCAGATACATAGCTTTTTAAATAATTAAATTTTTATTATTTTCGAAAGTGAATTATTATCATGGATTGAAATTTGGAACGTATTCCAGAAGCTTTAAACTGAGTACAATCTCCATAAAATTTTTGAATCATTAACTTATGAAGTTTAACAATGTTATTTGTATTTACAGAAGTTGAATTCTGTTCTGTACTGGATTAATCATACAGAAGTTGAATTCTGTTCTGTACTGCTACACACAATGGAATTAATCCAACTTTTGTTTTATTTTCTTGTTTGCGCGAAAAATTGTTGTAGTTATTTTGTCACAGTAATCACATGAAGTACTTAATTCAGTGACATATCGTTCTATAATGTGTGATTTCACTCAAAATTAAACCATCAATATTTCTTAACTCTTCCGATCTAGTTATTATTAAATTCAAATTTTCCTCAAGGGAATCAAAATCAGTCAGTTCTTCTTTTAATAAATTCTCAACGGTTTTAATTAACCGTGTCGCTGCCGATCTTAGTGCTGTTCGCACTTTTTTTTTTTTTTCATGCTTTCTATTATAATGAATAAAATCTTCTTACCTTTAGCAAGCTTCAAGCACTTCAAAGCGCTATTCCAATATATCAGTTAATTCAAAAAGAGAATTGAAAACAAAGGTTATATTTACGATCTCATATCGTTCATCAAATTTCGAGAACAATTAATTGTTCCAACATTTAAATCTATAATTAATCTCTTTTTGGCCAATGCTCCATGAAAAAAATCAATATTATCTATTCAAATAGAGAAAGACATTGATACAACCTCTCCCTTCGAAATCTAGTTTTATTCTCATAATAAAAAAAATAGTGATTGCACTGATCTAAGCAATAAATTAGAAGGAGCGTTCTGGCTCCCACATAGACAAAACAAAAGGGGAAAATTTTGCTTCGCGGGAATATTCGCAAAATCTGGCAATGTTTTTTCCGGATTCTCTACATTTCCGGCAATAAAAAAATTATGGCGTGATTAATTGAAATTAAAACCATCCTATGTTTTAAGTTGGACGAAATGACACACAGTATGCAAAATTATATTATGATCGGTTGAGTAGTTTTGGAGTCCATTGCGGACAAACACTGTGACACGTATATTTCATATATAAAGATATACACGAGAGCTTTTGGCGACGGACCTCATAATTTTGAACCATGGTCAAGTGACGTTACAGTATATGAGAAAAAATGGGAAACACATTTTATAAAAGAAAAAATGTGTCGAATCGGATAGAAATGAGTAGTATGATAAAATAAGTGATTCTCTACAGGATAATGAAGCCAGAATATAATATTAACGTTGGAGTACTTTTAGATCTCAAAAAAGACTCCGAATTTGGTCCCTATTCTTTAACATTAGCCGAAGACAGCCTGAAAGAAACATGTCTACCAAATTTCAAGCCTATAGGTCTAATAGTTAATGAAATATCGTAATGAGTGAGTAAGAAGTGAGTCGCTCCCTTGTATGGATACAAAATTTAAATTTAGATAAAGATTTCTAAATAAATAAAAATTTACATTAACACATGTAAAATCTGTCAAAATATGTTATATGGATCCCCCCCCCACCCTAATATGGTAATAAAAGAGTTACGAAAAATCTATGAAGAAATCTCTCTTGAATTACTATTGAATTTACATTCCCAGCCTATACATTACAATTCCCAAAAGGCAAAAATAAAGCCTTTGGCACCAATACTCTCCTGTGAATCATCCCTTGTTCCCTTTAGCTATCGAACGACACCCGAGAACAAAGCAGCATTCACTTGATCCTGACAAGCGTTTAACACTCCTTCTGCCATCCTCATAAAGTTGGCGTGGGCAAGATATTGAGTTCCTCGAAGAGTTACAGAACAAATTTATCGCTCCTGAAGCCCTTCAGCCTCGAATTTACGACAGTTGCCCCTCATGCAATTCATCAGACTTTCTCTATCAGGTACTTGTCGGTGTAAAAAAATGCGATGGTCATTGCCTAGTTTACACCTCACTCTCTTCATGGCCTTTATCAAGAGACGATTTAGTGCACCAGGAAAGATATCCGCTTTTGAGAGCTTTTTTCTCTCTCTCAATGGACTTCTCTGTCTCGTTGATGGTAGGATATCTCGTGCTTTGGGGTCATAGAGATTAGGGAATGGATGAGTTTTGAGGGAAGATTTTAATAATCGTAGCTCTGGAGGTGTTTTAAGATCATGGTTTTATGATTAAGTTTCAGAAATTACGGCAGTAATGTAAATAAATCAGTGAAGTAATGGACTCTGAGCATTATTACTTTTTAGGTATATGATTTAAAGGGCACAAATTTTAGGTCAAATGATAAACACGCGCACGCGGTCGGTTTGCTTATTTAGACTAAAAGATCCAGATTGTATAACGTTGATAATTCGATTCAGAGACATAAAATCATTCCCAGTAATATTAACAAATAAGGTTTAGTTTTATCAACATCACTCAGTTTATTGCCAACGTTTTCTCGTATAATTTTCAAACCCAGTAAGATGACACCCCTGAGCTAGGACTTCACTTTTCCTCTAAGGAACTTACCTTCTTTAGGTACATACAAATTTTTGACCTTGATGCATCGAAGAGTTCATTTCCTTCTCTAATGGGGTGGCCGCGGTTGCCTAGTGGTTATGGTCACGTAATCGTAGGCCGTGTGTCGCAGATTTGAGTCGTGGTGCCTGTGGAAACGTGCCGTGCACAGGGAGCTGATGCGCGTTATATCTGTCGAGCTCAAAATACTACCATGGTGTGGTGTGATAGTTTAGAGAGGGGGTGCCAGTTCGGGTGTCGTCTTTGTCACTTGACCAAGGCTGAAAATTACAAGGTCCGCCGCCAATAGCTTTCGTGTTGATTTAATTGAGAGGTTGAAGAAACTCTCTCCCTTTCTCCCATGGATTTTACAGTCTTTGGTCAATATGGGTGATTCGTTTTCAGGATATCCATTTTAATCTCCCCCAACCCTCCTCTGTATTTTCAGTCTTGTTCCTTCGTCAACTAATATAGTTACTTTCTTCCACTTACCGTCTATTTAAATATTTGCACAAAGTCAATTTATTACAATTACTTACACGATTTACTTAGTTATTGAAAAATTAAAAAATGGTTTGGCGTGCGACTAATACTTCAAATTCTTTCCTTTCACGATTCCTGAAATGGTGGGCTTAAACCTGTATATGAGTAAATCATTACTAGTAAACTTATCTAAATAAAATATTTTGAATTTAAAGAGATTGCCGAAGATAAAACTCGAGTTCGCAAAGCATTTACGAAAAGAGCAAAAAAAAATTAAATTCTTCCTCAAATGCAGTTATTTCAGCATTTTAATTTCGAAAAATGAGTTTCATATATTCCTTTCGCATATCATTGATTATTAAAGTTCGCAATAATAAGGACTATAAAATATCGATCTAATATTCCAGTAGCGCAATTTGCGTAAATCACTCTTTTTTTATTTAAAATACTTCGAGAACGAGTATCAAGAATATTTCCCACGGTGGAATAGATCATAGAGTGAACCCTCCATAAACAATTCCCGTGCAAGGGGTTAATCAAGCCCTTGTATCAAGCACTTGAGTAACCCAACAGTCAGTGCCTACTTAGCACTCTTCCTCAAGACTTTTATCAGAGGGTATAAAGCACCAAGATGATAATTTCTTGAGAGCCTTTCAAAAGACTCCACTGTTCTTGTGTATTCGTTCCATAGATTAAAAAGAATGCCTTGAAATTCCTGACCTTGTAGGACGTTTTTATATGCATGGTTTTGTAGTTATAATTAAGAGTGGTTGGAACAGCGAAATTTGCATACATACATACATACATACATACATACATACATACATACATACATACATACATACATACATACATACATAACAGTGTGTTGTTCTTATTAGCGATAATGATTTGCATACACTAAGTCCTGATGCATAAGATAAAAATGAGATTTCTAGAAGAGAGGTGATTTAATTCAATCATCACCAGCAACAGTCAATCACTTCGTTAACGAGCAGCGCTGATGAAATACTCTCTCTCTCTCTCTTCTTAGAAAGTTAAAAATTTAAGAGAGTGCATATTGTTTTAATTCATTATTTTGCCTTCTTGAAGAATATCAGTCAGTTATAAAGTAAATTGTAACGTGGCAATAACTACCATGCATTTATATTAACATTTACTGAACTATGAGATTTACTGCTGGCAAGCCTCGATAAAAATCTACGTCTTGATTGGAAGGGGAAAAAGATGATTCTTCCTAATTGAGACTAGAAATATTAATAAGAAGAGTGTAATTAATTTATCTTTTTTGACACTCTTGAATGTATTACGTGGAGAAACATGAAAATCAATAAAGAGCCGCAGATTTAATTAAATGGCAAGGTAAAAATGATGGACTATTCCATTAGCAAAATATAAAAAAATATTGACATAAAGTAATGCCAAAGATCAGCACTTTTCATACATTTTGATAGGTTTATATGTTAATAATAAAATAAAATATAAATTGTTCTTTAATAAGAGAACAGTTATCATAAAAAATTATTTATAATTAGAAAACAACACAAAGATAGAATTGGCGCTTTATGGATAATAAAAAAAATCGAACAATTAAAACAACTCAAAAAAATGCCAACTCTTTAAAGATTACTATTTTATTTACTATTGCTATTTTTATGATGTCTATTACTATTTGCTTCTCAAAGCACAAGCTCAAAAAAAAATGCTGCTTATTTCATATACATCCTACTTAAGGTCAATATTTTGTTTCTCGATATATACGATTAAGTTTTGTAATATTCTCTCCCACTCAGTCTCTCCTTTTTATATACATATATTAATTATAGGAGTTTATACAATTGTATTCGGCTCATACCACACACCTCTGCTTATTACTTCACACGAAGTTAAAATTGTAGCAGTTTAGTATATTGTTAATGAATGCTAGAGGGGAAGTACACCCTATCCGCCTAATGGCGGACTAATCCCCATTGTACAAACTATACAACTGTTCATACTCAACCTAAAATTGTTAAAACTGTAATTTACATGCATTACGTAATTCTATTTTTCAATTCCTACCATCTGTTCACACTTTCTCTCTTTATAATTTCTTGTTCAAATTTTCAATCGTTAATAAAATACTTTTTATTCATCCACTCAAGTTCAAATACATTTCTTTTTAAACTTGTAGTGGATGACACTTGATGTTAATACAGTTTTTTCAGATATTAATGCATTAATTCTGTTTAATTAATAAATAAAGTGTAATAAAAAAATAATTGTCCAACACCATATATAAAAAGGAAAATCCCTCGTTGTGTCTCTGTAGCGCAATGGATAGCGCGTTAGAATTCTAATCCAAAGATAGTGGATTCGAATCCCACCTGGGATGGCCAAATTTCTGAGAATGAGATTTCTTTTTACTATACTATTTTATTGGAATAATTAAATTTAATAAATGAATAAATAGTAACAAACAAAAATAATAGTATAACATCATATATAGAAAGGAAAATAGAAAATTAGAAAGAAAATCTTTTTTTATTTTGCCACTTAATATTGTGATTCCGTCATATGTATATACGTATTTATATTAATTGTGATTATTTAATAAAAAGTAACTAAAATAAAATATTTCTAAGTGGAATTGACTTAAAATATTTTTTTTTTTACTTGTTTTTCAATATATTGTAATCGGAGGGGGGGGGGGATTTCAAGATCCACAACGTAATAATACTGACTCTCGTCACTTATTTGACAAGTGAACATCTTATTTTATATTTTAGAAGACTTGTATTTGTGCTCATGCCAAATAAATAGTTTTTGTTATGAAACAAAGAAAATTCGGCTTCTTTATTTAAAAAAAAAATTATTTATGTAAGCATCGAAGAATGTTAATGAAAATACGTTAAAATGGATTAATGGGAATACATTCGACACATTTTCTGGATAGAGGTGTGGTGATGATAATGCACAGAAATTTTAGCCACAATAGATATAAAAAAAAGAATTTCCATTTCGAAAACCTAACATATTTAACGCACTTAAGCTACAATGCCAAACTTCCAACGGGTAATTCGGTAGTACTCAGCAAGCGCACATTTTTTTAACATATCTTGGCCATTTCTTCCAGTGGATTTGCTAAAAAAGCATCTACAGGAAACAATCCACCCCAAAACCATTTTCCTGGGATTATCTTCGTCCATAAACACCCAGAACAATACGACAGTGGAATCTCTCTCGAACATTTCAGGCGCTGGAGAGGCACTTGAGAGAGGCAGAAATCATTCTCAAGCAGAACAAATAGGGTAGTAATGTGTTCCAGAAAGGCCCCAGCTTCTAAAAAAAGTCACACGAAACTTTTTTTCTCGTTTTTTGTTTTGCTTACTGTGGCGGGAGGGGGGGGGGAGAATCGCACTCGCATAAATATAAACCTCTGCATTTTCAGGGGAGATAAGGAGGGGAGGACCGATAAAATTCGATGAAAGAAGAAGTGGAAGGGTCTTGAGACGCTGGGCATAGAAGAAACTGTGAGTTTTTTTACAGTTACAGTTATGATTTTTCTAGGGGTGCTTTCGTAGTCCCGATGGAACAAGCTTTTGGATGCTTTGATTTCCAGCGTTCGATTGTAAAGAATCTTATGCTCTTCTTCGAAATTGGATGTTTTTACGACAATATATTTAATATTTATTTTTCCTAGCTCAAAATCTGACTCGAAGTTCTCTTACCAAGATAGAATATTTCAAAGAATTAAAGATATGAATAGTAGCACTGGCATGAGTTCGAACCTTTTTCTAGACTATGATTGTCTTTTGAAACTATTTGATAGCATCGATAGTTTATTGTTTAATTTATAATGAGTATTCAGCTCCAAATTAAACTATATTTCTGTTATTTTAGTTTTTTTTTGCACACAATTGATTACGACAGAACAGAGGTGCATAAGGTAATTTTCACCCTTTATCAGAAAGAAAGAACCAAAGTAAAAATACATTTTTAAATTTAGGAATTAAAAAAATATATTCCACAATTCATAAAAAATAAAAAGAAACGAGTCTTACAGTAGTCGCATATGATGTGTAACATCTGACTTGTTATGGTAAATACGCAATAGTGACTTTAATCCTGAAAGAAATGAATCGGTTATGACTGGAAATAATTTTCTATCGAATAATTATATCTTTAATGAAAATTTTATTTAATTAACACAAGGAGAAATTCAGTTTTTTATCAAAAATATTTATTATTGTTCAATTTGGGGAAGAGCGGAGACAATAGATTAATGAAAACTAAAGTATGTGACACATATACTTGTGATTTCAAAGTATTTAAAAATCGTTGAAAAACGGCGTCAATAACAGTACCACTGTTAGTTGTCGAAACATTTCGATTTGTGTTCATTTCGATCTTGAGTTCATCATTCAGAAAAGCTATCATGGCCGCGGTGGCCGAGTGGTCTAGGAATCGGATCATGGCTAGCGTGTCATGAGTTCGATCCTAGTACCACTAAAGACCCGCCGTGTAGGGGAGCGATGCACGTTAAATCTGTCGAGAGCTCAAACGTCCTCCCGTTGGTGTGGTGTGGTAGTTAGGAGAGGGGGTGCCAGCTCAGGTGTCGTCCGCGTCACTTGACCATGGTTCAAAATTACGAGGACCGTCGCCAAAAGCCCTCGTGTTGCTAATCAGTACGACGTTAATATTCTCTTACTCACTCAGAAAAGCTATGAGCGGCTCAGTTTCTGGCAAACTGAAGTTAACTTTAAAATCACCACTCAAAATCATGGGAAGCGAGTGATAGTTTTTTTAAAAAAAGAGCAGAAGTACCTTCGGTATACGGTAAAAGTACAAAATGCAGGAAATCTTTAATTTTTTAACTGTTTGATTCGGAGAAATGTATGCGACCACCAAAATGACAAGACTTGCTGGTATGTGCAGTAGGCGGGCGTCTTAATTGCTACTACAGTTGGACCCCCAGACGAGGGTAGCGAAGAGACATCGTCAAGCGCATGCTTAAAAATTAGAAATATTAGAGAAAATCAAAAATACTCGTTTACTTAATTAGTTAAGTTTTTTTTTAATCGAGAAACCTTTTTTAATCACGATTAAAAATATTATATTGACAGTGACAGGAATTAATCTCGAAGTATGAAAATGATAAGCACTTAAATATTTATTCAAATAATTTGATATTACTTACTCCTATTTTTTTTAAGAATGATGAGCTTTGTCAGACGCTTAACAAGAAATATAATTGTTAATATATAGTTTACACAAAAATAAATATATACTCAGATTTCACACACAATGAGCCCTGAGACTTTGTCATTTGAGCATAAGAATCACAAGTTTATTCTGACTTGTGTGGTAGGCGGGCGTCTTAATTCCTACTACAGTTGGACGAGGCTAGCGAAGAGACACCCCCAAGGCGCTGAATTGGTCAAATCAAACAGCGCGCGCTTCCCCCGATTTCCTGTTACGCATTTCCGTCCCTTTACATGAAATCACTCCATCAAATATCCAGCAACCGAGAGTAAAGATGTTACACATCAAAAAAATTCGTTTGATTATAAAATGCATACATATATGCCAGTCTCACACACAGAGAGAAGCTTTTATAGAAATTCATAAAACATTACATTATACAGCGTTCTTAAAATGAATATTTGAAAATAAATTGAATATTCACTTCTTAACAATAACCAAGTAACAAGAAAACTGATCACGGAGCAAACAAATTAGAAACAAAATTACAAAATTTCTGAAATTCAAGCAATAAGAAAATTATACAATTATTTAACATGTTTCCGATGTAAAAAGAAATCTGACGCCTGATCTTGAAATTAATGTTTTTTAACATGCACATTATGATTTATTCGCAACAGAATATCTAGACGCACGCGTTAAATTAAAGTCTTCTTCATATATGTTACTATTATAGATTCTCACAATATAATAATAATTTCAATATTGTATAAAGTATATGTTACGAGCAACATAAACATTACAATAAAAAGCAATTAAAATAAATTTGAAAATTGTTATCTGTCTCGGAAAAATTTCGTAAATTCGCCTTTCTCTTAAATTACTTTTCAAAATACGGATAACTTCAATAAAAAAAGAATCAAAATATTGGAAGAGTCATTTTTATAAAAACTACAAAGAGCAGTTTGTACCAATGAATGTAAACCACACACAAATAGTTCACTGAACGTTTTGTAATAACTCTACCACACAAATTACACATTATACACATTAAGCTACATTTTTAGGCTATTTTAAATAAGTTATAACGATGTATTTAAGCACTCATGCATATATAAATATGCTCGTTGAGAATTACTAAAATTACCATTACGGGCAGAAACCAATATTCGGAGGTTGAAGAAGTCGCAGAGTAATAACAAACCCATTTCCCATGTTCGACGCAAAGGCAGGGGATGATTAGTATTCCGAGAGTGGACTCGCCGTTCCTTATCAAGTCATGCGAGAGAGTGTGATGATACTGGTTCGCGACATCGTGAGCAATTCACACGACAGCAAGCCATTCATCGTCTGTTGGCAGGCGAAAATTTACATTCTGAAATCACGATTCCTTCAGAATCTACGATGAGTACCGTGGCCATTATTGAGGTAATAATAATGAATCTATAATTTGTCTCATACACGATTCCGATATGAAATGCAATCATGTGAGTTTCATTCATAGATGCTCGAATGGAAAGAGACAGAAAATGTGTCTCCGAGTCGCCACCATCACGAGGTGCTCGCACGTTTCATAACTGTAACTGCATTTTAAATTTTATTTGAGACTTGTTTATAGAAAATGTAGAAATAATTCTCCTTCCACATATTTCGAAAAACATGAATAAAGAAGAAAGAAAAAAAACGAAGTGCATTTTTTTGGCTATTGCTGAATTGCCATACTTTACTCACCCAAAAGGAATAATCTTTTGTTGAAGGAAAAAAATATAGATTTGTCATTGGATTTGAAAACGTTTGCATAAATTTTGCAGGTACAAAAGTCCACTCTACAAAAAAACAAAAAAAATTAACACTTAACAGTTCTATTTCCTAACAAGTTGATAAAAGTTTTCTCTCACCTTTCTCCAAAACTAACACGTCTCAAAGACACGACTTACATACTGTTATTGTTCCTTTCCTTTTTTTAGATTCGTATTACGACTGCGATGCATAAAGCCGCTTTTTCTAAGAATATACAATGCATAACTAAACTCAGTGGATCAACAGTCCTTGAGGGCCAAGGCCTACTGTGCCCATCTCAGATTTCCCTCATCTTGGGCACTAAGGTGCTTGAGTACATGTTCCAGTCAGGAGGTGAGTCTGACGAGATACAATAATACTCCAGCTAATTTACAAATATTTAAAAAAAGGTTTAGTTGAATCAATCAAGAGAGATGAAATGAAAAAGATGCATTAGGAAAAGAAGAGTTATAAACCATTCCCAGCTTTCCTGTTTATTATTAAATACTGGAGATATGTACTTTATCGAGATGCTAATCCTTGTAAGTAAAAAACTTTTCAACGTCTTTTATAATGAAAACAAAAATAGCTTATATTCTATCAATAATATATACAGAGAGCTTTTAGTTTTTCTTTTTTCTATCATAGAAATTCGAAAAAATTTTGCAACCTTAAAATTAAAAAAACAGTTCTCAATACCAGGACTAAAAACGACTGCACATGTTGAAATATATCAAGGTGTTCCTTTCAACGCGTATCTGATTTTCCAACGTGATGCATTCCTAGAATGGCAGGTATCAAAATACTTTCAATATCTTATCACTGAGGTACAGAATTTAAACTCGATGGAATATTGTTATGATTTTGGAAAAGTACGTAAACTGAATGTTGCAAAAACACCAACCAACAAGAGGTCAACAAACAAGGCAAGGAAACCCAGGCATCTTTCTGACAAAAAACGCAAGAGTCATGCCACAAAACTAGCGATTCAGATGAACACGTTCACCCCAGGTTCCAATTTCCCTCCGCATCAGTCCATGGCATTGTGCGAGGAGCCTCCCCACTTAGACCGAATGCTTCGATGAGCATGAAAAAAGTCCCGCATAACCCGCACGCATGTTTTCATACATTTTTACGCTAATTCCACATAAAAGATTCACGATAATAGAAAGTCGCGATGGGATGGAGGCATTTTTTGAACGACGGTTCCCCCCCCCCCCCCCCATTTGCGAAACGCTATGCCTTGAACTCGAATTCTATGGTTTGGTGGGGTGTTTTCAAGGAGAAAAAAAGAGAAGCTATATATTTATTTGCATCTTATTTTTTTCGTGCTTCATGTTAAGAAGAAAATAACTATGTTCTTCGAAAATATACACAATCTAAAAATGAAAGAAAATTGCGACGATTTTGCATCAACAGGCCTTTTATTTTATGAATGAGCTTACTCGTGAATAAACTGATCGAGACCGGAGGACGGGGGTAATGAGGAGAAACCAAATGAATATATATACATACATATATCAGTATTCAGTTGTTAAATATATGTCTGTTAAAAATATATAGCTACTTTTTAATTAATTGTTTGCGATCAAAAGTATTTCCCCCCTCTAAAATAACATTCTTTAATTTGTTTGTATATAATGGTCTAATCCAGGGTGGCCAACCTGCCATGCGATTTCACGCATAGATATATCCCAATTAAAACCATCTCTTTTTTAATGATTATTCCACTTGAATATAAAACGCTTCTAGATGTACGGAAAAAAAGTACAGATATTGAGAATCCGAAATGGAATAGGAACTACACAAGAAAAAATTATGGAAAGGATAAATGAATGCCGAAATGAGAGCAACAACATGCAAACAATTCACTGAAAGACAATAATTGTAAAAAAGAAACACAATTTTTTGGGATTATTTCCCTTTGTCAAATATAGTACGTTGCAGTTTTATCACTTGTTACTATCCAAAACAAGCAGCAAGACGTGAATTTGAACTCACACAATGCTTTAGAATTAAGACAACAAATGGGAACCGCAAGATAGCAGTAATTTTTAAATTTCCCACAATCGAGCATTATTAATGAATAGTATTGCCCAAATGTACCAAGAATACATAAAGATATACAACTTTAATAATAAGTTCTCTACCATTAACTTATTTAAACTTGTTATTAAATACACATTCAGACATTCACAATTGAGACGAAAACGAACAAGTGCCGATAATTTTAAAACATATATGGACATAAAATAAGTATCAAATATATATGTGTGTGTGAGAGAGTGAGCGTGTACACACAAAATTCTTCATGTAGACGGTAGACAAATAGACGGTTTATAATAAATACAGAAAAATACTTATATATCCAGAGGAAAATTAAACCATTACTATACAAAAAAAATTACTAAGAATCGAGACAAGTAATCAAAATGAAAATCATCAAAGCTAAATTCCCAAGAGAAATATCCTGTGAATTATCAGCAATATTATGTTACCACACTGCACTATGAGCAACATCATCAAAATGAAATAACATTTGATAGCCGTAGCTTTATTTGCATATCAAATGTTGCTGAATGCTTCATCATGAACCCCCCAGAGTGTAGAAATTTGAGCTCAGCGTTCACAGACCAAAAGCAAAACGAGGAGAAAAAATTGTTCGGTGGAGTATTAAAAAAATTTGCTGGAAGCTCCAACAGATGTTACTACAAGGGATGAGGGGGATACAGCAACAAAAAAATGGGGTCATGCCGATTCATACCGAGAAAAGCAGAAGAGAAGTGGGGAAAAAAATCGTTTGGTTTCGCGCTTCCCTTTCCATATCTTGTCTGCAACAAGCGATTGGAAGTGGAAAAACATGTCATTCTCTGACCTCTTGACTGATGGCGAGGAAACGGTTGCAATGATAAATGAAATAACTCCCCCCCCCCTACCTCCCTCGATAGGGCTTCTAATCGAGATGCCTGCGCCTGCCTTTAATGGTTTAAATCTTTACTAAAAAAACGTGCGCTCGTGCAACTTTTGTGGCACGATTCTAGGGGGTAAATTGATGCACGCGGGATACTTATGTCTATACCTATTAGCCAACGCCTCCTCCTGAACACTTAATATGTTTTGTAGGATACATAAAGTACGCATTTGCTTAAAGACGTGTAGACTTATTCTGTAAGTAGAAAGAGGAAGCAGAGACGTCTTAAGGCCAACTGGGCTCAGGCCCAGGGTCTCACCCTCCGTGGGGGCCTCGTTTTGTTATCGATTCTGTCGTAATAAGATCATGATCCGGATAATTTTAATGCAGTCAAATATTATTTTCGTACATATTCTCCGAAAAGCAGGGAATTTCAAACTGCATATCAACTGGCAAAAGTGGTAAGACTGATTTATTATTTGATGACCGTTGTCCGTGTCTAGACCTAGGCCAAATACCATAAACAATCATTCAATTCATTTAGTCGAAATTCGGTCGAGCAGATTTGTGCCTAGGTTTTTGAGATTGTGACTCGTGCACATTTGTTTCAAATCACCATTTGAACGAGTATTTGACAATACATGCTATTTATATACAGTCGACTCTCGATAATTCAAACCTTCGATAATAGGAACCTCTCGATAATTCGAAGTATATGCTCGGTCCCTTGAAAAACTCTTGATAATTAGAACTAAACAATACGTTTACACTCAATAATTCAAAGTAAAATCTGTGGCCGGACAGACAACAACACGCAATAATTCGAAGTTATCTTATAAAACTCTCGACAATTCGAGCACTCACTATCATGTACAATCCTGTAGCAAACAAGTTGATATTACAAGTTTTGCGTTGTATTGTCTCTGCGTGTTTCCCCTGCATCGTAGCCCTTTTAAGACCATTTGTCTGCTCCTCCTTCTTAGTGTTTTCCGGTTCATTAGGTGAAAATACATTTTTATTGCTTTCCTTCCTTTAGTGGAATATAGACCAACTGCACCTGTTGTCAGCCGTCCATATCTTTCACTTCACACGTGGCCTTGCTACACTTGTGTTCATGAAGGATGGTCCACTATTGAGAAGAGATGCGTAGGATTGTGTATGAATGTATTGAATGTATTCTTTTAATATATAGGACTTACTTTTAACTTCTTAAAAATTACTTTAAAATAATTTTATACATATGTACAATTGTTGTTTTATTACATAGTTTCAAATTTTAAATGTATTAGAGAAAAAAAACTATCTTCGAGTATTTTGGGAGTTTTTTTCTACTCTCTTGATAATTCGAAGTCTTTCATTGGTCCTTCCAACTTCGAATTATAAAGAGTCCACTGTATATTGTCTACATTTAAAGATCACCTGTAGGGCCTACTTTTGTATAAGGGCCCAAGGCCTCAAAAAATCTTAAGATTTCTCTGGGCTCATGGCCTCAGAGAGTCTTAAGACGTCCATGAGAGGAAGAGCATATTTGTTTTCATTTTTTGTTTTTCAATATTAAGTATTTTTAGGAGCTCTTAAAGCAAAATGTTTCAACGCAATTTTGTAGGAATAATAATATGTGGATCGTTAATTTTAATTTGTATGGATTGGTTCCTCAGGCTTCATGCAATTTGAATCATGTGAGGTTCATCAAACATTCTCTTAGGTTACACTAACCAATCTGTTACAAGCATGATTAGCACATGATTGTTGTATCAATAGGTAAAATTTCCGTTATAATTTATATAGAAGAAGTTTTCCATGGCCATGCATGACTTTAATATAGTTCAGTCGTGCTTACTATTGATTAAATTAATCTTGTTTTCAATAAAGATCCGTTGTGCAAAGCGGCCGATGCACATTAAATTAATCGGAATTTAGAAGTA
The DNA here is from genome assembly GCA_019973975.1 of Trichonephila clavata. NCBI lineage: Eukaryota > Metazoa > Arthropoda > Arachnida > Araneae > Nephilidae > Trichonephila > Trichonephila clavata. Next base: position 147,466 of record BMAO01012252.1, read on the forward strand.
CTAGTGGATCTAGAGAGTGGGATGTCAACTAAAGTGTTGATCTCGTAATTTAATCCTTATTCAAAATTAGGTGTATTGAGTGCGCGTTTAATAAGCAAAGAAATATATGCAAACAAATCTCTACATAGCAAGCATTCTTTAACTACATCGTGACTCTAGAATGTTTATTTCAAACTGAAATTGAACAGAACATACTAGATATAAATTAAATTAATTCAGTTTACTAGAATTTGTTTGGATTGTAGCAAAAAAGGAGAAATTTCTTTTCAACTCCGGTTTCGTAAATACATTTTTTTAGAAGCTAAGATTTATTTCAACATTACTAGATAATACGAATAATTCCGACGATCTGATTTAATTCCTTTCGAATATCAGAATACTACACTACAGGAATCTAGTAATATCGTGTCATGAAATTTATTCTCTCTTCGGAATATTTCTTGACTAATGAGATTACAGAACTTAGCACTGGATGCCAAAAGCATTAAAAAGTAAAAAAGCTGCTAGTAATTTATCCCTTGGTACTTAACATTTCAAAATGCCTGAAATCGATAAGCCACTGGGAAAAATTAGATCTCTCTGTATCTATTTCCGAAACCAAAACAAGAAAAAACTTTTTAATGAAGCTATCAATCGCGAGGCTTTCAACGCCAAATCATATTCGGCGTCTCTCTCGAGACCCCTTAGTTAAAACGAATTAATGGTAAATAAATCAGAAGCGTCTCACAGCCTGGGACTAATCTGTACTAATTTAGGAACGCGGCTGAGAGTCAGACACCCCGCCTGCTTTCCGACAACCCGCGCCTTGTTTATGCTTTCCGTTCAGATTTAACAAGGAACTTAATCACTGCGACGACGGGTCAGAAAACTCGTTAGGGAGGCGGAAACTTGCATCTGTTTAGCGGTCTCAAGCTCTTTTTTTCTCGGCCTTAAAAGTTTGCCATTGAAGAACACCATTAAAAAAAGTATCTAAAGCTGACATGGTGCGATACCTTTGGTTAGAAAAAAGGGTACTACCCGCCGCGAGTCCGTAAATATACACACCCAGTTTCTCGGATTGAAACAGCCACAAACGAACCGACGTTTCCGTCCAAGAAAGTAACGGTCTCCAGAGATTTGCCTCAAGACATTGAAGTTCTTGTTGAATTTGGATGAAGCGACGGTTTGCTTTTTTTTTAATCCTTTTTCTTGATTACGAAGCAGTTTCAAAAAGTCACTGCTTATAAATTTAACTAACCTAGTGGAAGAGGAATGATCCAATGATTTGAGAGAAATTATAATGAAAGTGAAGTTTTAAGATTTTTTATAACGTGAAGGTTGCTGCTGACTTATTACATCAGTCCGGGGAGATACCCATAGAGAATCCATAGGAACCCATAGGCAGACACCATAAATAAACGCATGTTACGGCGAATCGACATTTCTTAATATAAGTAACGGTCTCAAAAGATTCCTTGAAATTACCCCAGTTCTTGTTTATACGGGAAGATACGAATATAGTGCAACAATATTTCGCAAGGTTATATTTGATTTGCTAGAACTTTTGTAAGACGCTCTTTAAAAAAACGAAGTCCTTAAAGTAACAAACATTCATTTATGTAACAAAATATGAGCCATTTGTAGTTCTTTGTGCTTAGGTAATTTACGAAAATCTAGATAACAATAAATTAGACTGTTTTAGAATGCAAAGAAAATTTCCAATTGGAGCAACAAATAAAATAGTTTCAAATACAAAAAAAGAATCGATCCTCATTGAGTCGAAAGACACTACAAATACATAAACGGCCAATTTCATTAAGCAAAAAAAGTAAGATTTTGAATTAGCTTTTCTCTTTCAGTTGAAAAGCTTGTTTAATTTGGTTAGTTCCTTTTGGATAGCACGTTGAAATTTTTAAGTCCGAATAGCTTTGACAATGAAAACAATACACTTTTTTGTAAGTCCTTTATTAAACTATGTCAGGATTTCTCAATTATCAGTTAATTTCTTCACTAATTACATATAATATATATATATATATATATATATATGTTTTGTGTGTGTGTGTTGTTGTGTTGTGTGTGTGTACTTTTAAATACAACTAAACAAATCAAAGAAAATATAAAGGAACAATTAAAAATTTTGCGATTTCTGAGTTATTTTATATAACATCTTAATGGGGGGATGACAAGACTAAAATTGTTAGAAGATGGGGAAGGGGGCTGTAATGTTGCCCTACCTTATAAGGATTGCTGTGCATTAAAATTCTAAGCAGATCACTAAAAAAATAAAACTATTAATTTATTATATAGATCTCTTTTCCAGAAAATATTAATATTCGCAATACCGTATAAACATTCATTTCACCTTGTTTACTTTCAATAAAATTTGAAATTAATTTTGAGATATGAGTTGAAATGAAAGAAACCCCTATCCCCACCCCTCATTAAAAATTTCTTATTATGCTCCTGCAAGACTGTTTGATAGACTTCAAGAGTTTTTCGACTATTTCCAGATCTCTATATAAATAATTCAATCATATTACAATAGAAACTGTTTTTTTTTAATACATAAACTTCCCTTTTAATCTCTAAGGGGCCTCTGGATTTCAGGCTGGTCAGCCATTCAGATATTTGGCTCAGAGAATAATCAAATAATCTTCACAAGCAAAGAATGATATTTTTCAATAACTCCATTACAGAGTTCACGGGAAATTCTAAATTCGACGCATCTAACAAAGCTATCAATACATAACATCTTTGAAAGATAGATTACTTCTTTTTATTTCAATGACAATTATCCAAAGCATCAAGGGCAATCAACAATTATCCATCCGTCAATTCTGTGAAATTTCAAACCTTTGATATACAATAAAAACTAAACGTGAATACGGTAGACCCAGAATGTATTTTTACTAAACACAAATAAATATCTAACTAATCACAAAGAAGTCACGAAATAAATAGAAATTCAATCACGGAATCAAAGTAATGATTTTCAATTAATACACGTCACAAAATCTATCACAGAATTTATCAGACTTTTAATAGATTATCTTTAGTGTCATCTGAAGGCCAAAACAAGAACCTTGGGAGGCTTTAAAAGCAATAATTAGATTTTAGAACAATAACGTTGACAGTTTGAAGTGAAAAACGTTTCGCTTCATTTCTTTTGATGTTTCTAGTTCTGTGAAACAGGGTGGTCCAAAAGTGTTGCCACATTGAAAAAAATACGCAATAAACATATTATAAAACAAAAAGAAAGCTGGGAGAGTGAAAAGTTCTCAGCTAATTCCCCCCCCCCCCAGTAGAGAACATTTGACAAGTGTGTTTTTATTTATTTGTAAGTTAAAAGTCAAAATAATTAGTGTGGATGAAATAATGTCTGTGTGCATGGTTAACAAAACAAAAGCGAAAAATTCTATTTGAACGCTACTTTGAATCAAGAAAAATTGAAAGAGATTTATGAAGTATAAAAAAAAATCCTTTCATCAAACAAAAATATATTTGATCAAATTCAAAAGAGATTTTTATGTATACTTTGTTATATTAATTGGAATAACAGTCTAAAACCACATACAGAATTTTGAAATAAATAATCTACATCACGCATGACCCTCCATTTTTTAAAAGAAATCACTATCAGGAGGTTATTTTAATACGTTTGCCAGCAGGACATACGCGACTTATACACATACATTTTTTTCTGGGAGATACCACCATATGCAATCATTATGTTTGTCCACTGACTGTGAAACCCATCTTATCTGAATATATTCTACTTTAAACTCTTTCATTTCAAACGGTATACTCTAACTTCAATTGACTTGATGGAGGAGAATCCCCAACCACAAGAGTTTTTCATCGTATATACTGGGTCAGTGTGTGTGCCCCCCCCTTTTCCTAATACAATTAGTTTCACAGAAAATAGTTTTTTATGTAATGTCCAAAAGTAAGTTCTTAAGTTGTTTTAATTTAGGAAATAAGACATTTTTTTTCCATCTTGCATTTGATATTGTTTTTCTGAAAATGTGCTTTTATATATTCATACCAATGTATTGTTTGGATGAAAACAATATGCATCCTTATTTAATTTCTTGCTCAAAAAAAAAAAACATTAGAGGGGTTTTTTTGTACACAACATTTTACACATTCACACTCTCGCACACGCATGTACATATTTATATACAACATTCTGTATACATCAACTATGCCTTTATTTCTTACATATTTACTTACTTATCATTCGTTTATTTTATTGCATTCACGTAACAACTTGAATATAAATTTACATTTAATTACAAATCAATGTCATACATCGTTTAAAAATTCTATACATCACTGTTTCGTTTCGCAATTCATCAACTAAATACGTAAGTTTTTTTACAACTCTCGGGAGAAAAGGAACTCATTCTTGAAGTGCAGTTAGTATAAAATAAATACGATAAAAAATCATATGCATGAGTTTATTTTATTTTTTTTAATCATACTTTCTACGAGAAACGTTATCTGTGAATGAAGCAATGCATTTCACGTTTATTAAGAGCCCTTTTGTACATCAATTTAATTCTTGAATTTGAGAAAAGAGGGGGAAATTACGCTTTCTCTCTCTCTTTACAGTACTACAATAACAAACTAAATAGAAAGCGATATTTTATACTCTGTTATTGTACATAAATTCTATCAAATCATAAAAACGAACCAAATTCTTTGTGGTCTCTACATAATGCTTCAACTCATACTCCAAACAATACATAATCACGCAATAAATTTTCATTTCAATTTGAACACAGAGTAAATTCCCCATCACAATAATTAACTTCAAGGTTGCAAAATATAAACTTCATATTTTGATGTTTAAATCAATGTTTAGAGCTTGTGGATTTCCCATTAGAGAGCCGATGTTTAAAACACAAACATGCATGAAAGCAGACAGGGGGCCAAAATCAATATTTGGGGAAGGTCACAGTCCTCTTCCTCTATATAGACAAGATAAGGGGATACCCGCATGTCACTAGGAAAGAGAGCGGAAGGTTAATCCAATTGCATGAAAGAAGGGAACTGCATTTATGTGGAGCTGAAACATTGAAGGGAGGAGCAGTGGTGTATTGTCGTGATCTGCTATTATAATATAGTGTACAGAGGGCCCCAAAAAACAAGCTTTTGTGCACTCTTTTTTTTTTTAAATTTTCAATTGTTTTAAAAATAAATTATTATATAAGTGAATAAAATTATTTACCATTAGTTTTAATATAATTGATTAAAAAAATTGATGCTTTCCAAATGGGAAAAATGCATGTGCATATTCAAAAGTACATACGCAAGGGCGTATGCTTTTTTCTATAAAAATAAATTTTAATCAGATAACATTTTTACAAAATTTCTGTTAATAGCTACTCCTCTGTCCCATTCATAAAAGCGTACCGATTTGAAGAAACTGAAATACACTTGGTTCGGAAATGTTCCGACTGATTGTTCGATGGATTCATTTAACAATACAGTAGAGTCCCGAAAACTTGGCCACACTTTTGCAGGTCGAAAAAACTCCACAAGCAGCTTTGCAAAGTCGGCTGTAAAATTTTCATTATAGACAGCTTTATACCGTCATCATAAAGTATTTTTCTGAGGTGTGCCTGATCAGGTAAATTACTATACACTATGTATTCATTAATTTTCATTTTTGTGTAGTAAACGGTCTATGTCTTCTTTAAGTACGTTCTTTCCTTTGTTTAGGGGTATTTGGGGCTGTTTATTTTTTGTAGTATTCTCAAGCAAACAATACATACAAATATATATATACAAGGGGTGATCAAATGAAAAGGTACGAAACGACACGGTGGGTACAAATATAGACTTTATTCAAAATATACACCATAGGCCTGAGCACAACGATCCCACTGATGAACAAGCTGCAGGATTCCTTGTTCCCAGAATTCCTGTCACAGTTTCACGTGTCCTTGAGTACGTCGTCCGAGTTGAAGCGCTTTCCTTTCAGGTGTTTCTTCAGTGGACCAAACACATGGAAATCGCAGGGTGACATGTCCGGACTGTAGGACGGATGGTCCAACGTCTCCTATTGGAACTTGTCCAGTTCCATTTGTGTGACTCTGGAGACGTGTGGACGCGCGTTATCATGGAGCAGAACCACACCCTCCGTGAGCAGCCCCGGTCTTTTGTTCTTGATGGACCTGCGTAGGCGTCGGAGTGTCTCACAGTACACATCGGAGTTAATGCTTTTTCTGTGCTCGAGTAATTCTGTGCTCGCATCATTTGGACACCGCTTTTTATAAGAGCCTTTGCTCTCTCCTGCGCATGCGGGCACCCACGCATGATCCGATCCCAGTCAGAGTCTCCAATGGCATCCCGAGATGTCTCGCTACATTCTCCCTTGGCGGAATATGCAAATATTTAACTGTTTCATTTTTATGTCGTTTCGTACCTTTTCATTTGATCACCCCTTGTATATATAATTTTCAAAGGCAACATCCCTCCCCCCCCTTATTCTTTTTTAATCCCATTCTCGATAACTCGGTTTTTTTCATAAACTCAACCACCATTCGGTCAACATTAGGCTGAGTTTTCGCGTCTCCACTGAATAGCTTTTGGAGGCAGTGAATGAGAGTTATATTAATGTCACACTATAAAGCAACACGTGGGCTACTCGGAACGCAATTTTGAACCTTAAGCAAATGACGAGGACAACATCTGAGCTAGCACCCCTTCTCCTAACAAACCCACCAACGGAAGGACTTTGAACTCCGATAAATTTAATACGCATTGGCCCCTTTTACACGGCGGATCTGCAGTAACACCAAGACTCGAACCTGCTTCACTCCGGCCATAAACTACCGCGATCACTTCTTTGTAGAAAGAAGGCTGTGAAATTGCATTCGATTCAAACAAAAATGGATGACTAATAAAAAAAAAGTGCTCTCTATTCAGTAGAAGTCAAAATGTGATCTGAACTTAATCTTCCATTTCAAGCAGCAAACAGCAAGAAATTAAAAACAATACATGCAAACAAATCGATTGGCCGCCGCAGAAGCTCAAGCAAGCTAGTTTCACCACAAATCCAAAGTTTTATGCTGTCCACGGTGATTTTCAAATAATGCACACAAATGCTCACGTGGTGGTTTTTAAGAAAAGTCGGCATCTTTACAAAAGCCGAGGCCACAGCTATTTCCCTCAGAAATGTCTTTGGGAGCATAAAATGACAGATATTTCACGGAAAGCTGTATGGATAAGGTGTTGGGAAACGAATTTTCTATTGTATACATCCGAGAAACGTGAATATAAATACGAGTTGTAAAACATGTTTTGATGGGTTCACCTTTTGTTAGAGACGAAATCTGAACACCTCATGTTTTATTGCGGGATAATCATTCTTTAAAATTTCGCAGGATTGCTGCTTATTTACTGATACAATATTCAGTATTATAGGTTTCGGTAAGGCTGATTATTATTTAAAATTTACAATATATGGGTATTTTATTCAAATGTGTTGCATATCAATTCTATTCAACATTTTTTTTATTGAAATGAATTGAATACTTTTCCGTTGTGAAATCAGAAATTTATTCAACTTTTAGAGCAGTTTTTATTTTATTACCTGATTATTTTCTCATCGTACTTTTTAAATCCAAATTGAAGGAATATTTTAATATTACATCTACGGGTAAAAACAATACCCCTAACATAAAAGCTTGCTATAGAAAATATTTAATTTAAATATTCGACACAGGATCAGAAATTTGTATAAATATATAAAAAATAAGTAGTTCAACATTATAAAGATACATTAATTATAAGAGCGAAATATTGAATAATTCATCAATTTTTCTGCAGACACCTATTAAAAAAACTGGCCATTCCTGTATATTATATATGTCACCGTTAAAGTGCAAAAATCAGTTAATCTGCAGATTAAATAGGTAATTTGCACATAGCCTACCAGGTATTCATTAAAGTGAAAATAAGATCTTTGGTGGAACAACAGCAACGTTTTTATACGCTTAAGTTGAATGTTTGTTTTTTCTATAATTCAATAATCAAATTAATATAACCGGAACAATCATTGGTAGATAAAATCAATTATATCAATCAATTGAAAAACTACAATACAAAGAATCAAATGGTTTAAAATGTTATTACAATCAAGGAAATGAACTTGCGAAACATATGATAAAATTATGCTTACTCATTAATGCAATCTAAAGATTGGTGAAATTGGTCGTCGTAATTAAAAATTATTATTAATTAATTCAGGGAGTCCTTCACCGAATACATTTGTCTAATACATGCCACTCTGTTTCTAAATGTTAAGGATAAATTATCGTGAGATGAGTCAACATTCAATCAAAATTCCTAACAAAAAGAGGAACAAACTTTTGATTTTAAACTATACGAAAACCGCTAATGTGATGATTACCTAGTTAAAAAGAGGAAAAGTCTTGATTCCTCACTTAAACGGAGCAAATAGATTAATCTGCAGATTAGTTAGGGACATTAACATTAACGGGTTCCGAGCTTTAATTGTAACATATGGATGAATTCATTTTATTTTTCACAGTAAAATTATTCTCTAGAAATTTAAAAGGGAGAAAAAATCACATCATTAAAAAAAAAATATGTGATTCTTATCTTTAGCAGAAACGTTTATATATATATATATATATATTTGAATTTCTCTTTTACTATTATAATATTGCAAGCACACAATTGGAACTGATAGATATGAAATTCAAACTTAGCCTGAAGGCCAATGTACCCAAAGGTAGAATCAAACCCAAGTTTAGATGTTATCTTCCTTCACATTCTTCATTTGACTAATACTTAAGTTATTAAATTCTTGCTACAATCAATTAACATGCACATAATTAAGCAGAATCAAATTTGGAACAGTAATTTGACTTGGAAAATGTTCATAACAATCACTATCATGCTATCCTGAAAAGAGATAAAAAAAAAAAGAAGTAATCTGGTGTAATACAACCTGGTTGTCATGACTACAGATTAAATCATGTACTTTAAATTAAATCGGATTAAATCATAAACTTAATGGAACATTAATTTTCTTAACAAACGCTTCTCATTACTATGCTCACAGCGATCAACTCCGTCACGCCTATTTCGAATCGAAACTTTCTAACAGATGTTCAGACAAAGAGCTTGACTTTTCTCTCGTGTTCACCTACCTCCGCCAGTATCCATTAATCGATTAGATAGATGCACACACGGAGAGAGAAAAGCGTTCGACTCCGAAAACATCTATCACGAACGACAAAAAACACTTCAACGGAATAACATTAATTCGTAATGGAAGAATGAGCACTTTAGAGAGGACAACACTATCAGAAGCCTCATGTGTTCCTCACACCTTAAAAACAACGAAATCGCCACCCCAACACAGGATTACCCATTCAGCGCACGTCAGCAGACAATGGAAAAAGAAAACAAGTTGGTCGTAATGAGAAAAGTCAAGAGTGGTGCTGTTTTAGCATTCCACTCACCTGAAGAAGTGCCCAGAAAGCGGCTTCCCAAGGTTAATTTATTGCAATTTGCCATTCTAATGGCTTCGCGAGGAACCGATTTTGCAGAAGAGTGAATAAGAAATGCAACAGAACGAGCTGACAGCAGGAGTGACAGTGCAACCCACTTCTTGACTTCACTGGAGGTTTTTTTCCTGCTTCAACCACTAAATCGATTTGGCATAATGGGAAGAAACTAATAAATATTCTGTGGGCTTTTTGAATTGTTGGGAATTTTTTTTTAATTCCGAGATTCTCAGGCCCTTTGGAAAGCAAAGAATTCTGATAGAAAATCTTATTCTTCGTTTACTTAACCTCTTCGCGACGGGCGAGTCATATATGCATTCAGCACGAACGTACCTCATGGCCGGGCGGTGCACATATGCATTTGAGAAAAACTATCTCAGTGGCAGGGCGATGCATATGTGCATTTTCAGCTGGAACAATTTTTTAATGACTACTAGATGGCACCCTATGTCCATTATATTGAAACTGAACGTAGTTAGAATAACCTGACCTTCAATTTGTTTATATTTTGCCTGGATTCGGTATTTTGTTCATCAGCTGTGGCGGGCATAATCGAAATGTTAGCAGACACCTCGTAAAATTTCCACTTGATATAAAACATTCGAGTTTCTAATAACTCCCAATGCTTTTTTATTTTATTTTTCTTAACAGTGTGGAGTGTTTTAGGACTTTAGCTTCAGTTCTGTTACAGTTTTTGTTGCTTTCTGATAAATTTCGCGTACTTTTCTTATTTCAAAAACCTTGGTTTCAGATTATTATTTAATTGTTTTGAAGACATTTTCCTACCTTTAATAAGAACAAAAAAAGGTGAAAAAAGTCAAAGTGCACAGTCACAAACCGTGTGTAAATATTAAAAAAAACGCAACTAACATTTTATGCTTGCAAATCATGCAATGTAGGACTTAGCGTTTCTCCATGTTTCGAGATTTTCCACACTCAGTCTTCATTTTAAGTTTGCTACTTCTTTTTGTAAATAATCTTCGTCATATTTTTTTTAATTATTTGAAAGTTTATTAATATGTTTCGTCAATGAAAATTTTGCAAAAAATTGAACAGCGCTTACAAAATTTATTTCCCAAGGTAAGTGATATTTTTTATATAATTTCATATAAATTAAAGGAAAAACGTTATTACATTTTAGTTTTAATGTGACAGATAATTTATGTAGTAATTTAAAGGGGTGGGTACCAAAAATTACGACGTTAGGACTGAAATTTTATCGTTTATGCTTTTTTTTTTCTTAAGTTAGGCTTAGCGACGAAAACGCCCCGTCCTGTAGTGCAAGTCCTTCCGCATTCACCCCGTCCCAAGGGAGAGTCTCATAGAAAGACGTCCTGAAGAGGTTAAGAACTGAATAAGAGATTTTATCTTGCCAGAACTTGATCGAATCAAGTTTTACCACTATTGATTTGCATAATTATGAATGAAATAATAATAATTCTGTACAAAACATAACGCAAAAGTTTATAGTTAAGATAAATGTAACCTGGTTAAGATTGATGAAACAGACCTTTAAAGCAGTAACAAACCGAATGAATGAGAGTTAACTAAGGTCGCACTAAAAAGTAACGCAAGGGCTTTTGGCGACGAACCTCATAATTTTGAGCCTCAGTCAAGTGACGCGGATGACTCCTGAGCTGGCACCTTCCTCTCCTAACTACTATACCAACGGGAGGATATCGAGCCTCGATAGATTCAACGCGCATCAGTCACTACACGACGGATCTTCAGTGGTACCAGGACTCGAACCCGCGACATTCCGGCCAAGAGTTCGTGACCATAACTACCTGGCAACCACAGTCACAGCAAAATACCGAATATTTTATAAAATATCATGACAGTCTTGATATCCAGATCGTGGACATCGATGTTTCAATCAATAATCTGTATTGTTGTTTCCCAAGACTAGATTCCATAAGATTTGACGTGTAGACTGGCTGGTGCAAGTTAAATTTGTTGGACTCAAAAATTTCTCAAGTCAGTGTGATGTGTAAATCTGGAGAGTGGGATGTCGACCTTTTATCAGAATACGGTGCACAATTACGAGGCGTATTTGCTACAATTAGTGAACTTTAATGTCCACAAGAAATAGTTTTCACTTCACATATTTTGAATGGGAAATTGGTTAAATACGTATAAATTTTTCATTGCGTGAATTTAATTAGAAAGAAAAAGTGTCATGTTATATTTACCTTCATATGATTAGAACAGTTGAATTTACTAAGATAAGTTGTTTATTAATCTCATACTTTTAAATCTGGGCACATTTATTCTTCGCGATATTGAAAAAGTAGAGGAGCCTTAATCAAACAAAGTATTGTAGAAATATTCAAATAGCAAATTTGATTATAAAATATGTCGCTGATAACTTTTTTTGTTAAACTGCATTGCAAATAGATAAACATAGTTAAAATAGCCATTCCTTCAACCATATAAGCCATTAAGACCCTTCTCCCTCCTAAGGCATTTTTATCTGAAGTCTAGAAGGGAAAAAAATGTAATGAAAAGCATGCTCACAGCTGTCTTTTTTCTCCACCATAAAAGTTAAAATAAAAACCGAAGGAAGGTCGGACAAATCCCCTTCTTAGTGAACACAGAAAACCAAGTAAAGAAACAACAATAAAAATTAATCACCATTATAAAGTGACCAAGAATGTTTCTCTGAACGAACAACTAATGGATATTTACACATATAAAAATGAAAAAGAAAATCAAAGTGAACGACTTTCTCGTTATAATTTGATGACAGAAATAATATATGCCGTGTTGACAAATTAAAAACTCAAGAGTTGGTTGGCTGAGGAGAAAAAGCAGTAGAAATTCGAGCCTTGATTTACGAGATGCTATAAAAATCTTTTGGACGGGGAGTAATTTCCTTTGCGGGTCTACTTTATGCGAAACAGTTTTTCAAGATCGCGATTTATCGTCATCCTAGCGAGCTTCTTGGAAAAGCTGCGAGGAGTGATCTGTGCTAGAGTTCAACTGCATAACGAGACAAGTAAAGCTGAGTGTAATGGTGACATATAAATAAGAATTGATTGAGGCAACTGAGTTTTGGGTCGCCACTGGATAGCGGACCGCCTATCTGAGTCATATTGCACGCGCGCCCCAAGAGAAAAGATTACAACTTTTTTTAGATACTTTATTTCTTCCAGGATTACTTAAAAGAAAGGTTCAAGGAGATTGTTGGTTTCAAATTTTTTACGAATAACATTTATCTTGATAAGGTAAATTTATTAGACAAAGTGTGAAAGGAATGACCAAGTGAATATTTCTTAGCTGAAAAAGCAATATTAATATACGTATGTGGACAACATGTATGATACATATAGAAAACTCATAATTTAATATTTGAGGGATCATAATATTCAATTACATTTCTTGATCTGAGCCATTAACCTTTCTTACTATATACTAGCGTGCAAAATTAAGAGAATTTGCACGTTATGACGAATTGCTGAAAAACTAATGAAATTCTAAGGAAATATTTTGTATGAATATACATTTATAACTTAGAATGAGATGTTCCATTCAAAGTCATTTTATGTACGCGCGGACGCCCAAATCCGAGATGGATATCGAACAGAAAATGAATTTAATTTGAAGTATAGTCCCCTCTCACAGCCAGGTAGGTCAAGCATGATGGTATACTGGACAAGAGACAGTTGAGGAGTCCCTAAGGTATTTGATCCTAACCTCTGCAAGATACAGTTTTTAGCTGTAAGATGGTTCTCGGAAGGAAATGGCAAGATGCCAATTGTTCTCCCAATAGTATTCAAGACACATGCTCTATAGCAGTGATACCCAATCCCCGGGCCACCCGAGGAACATAAGATCATTTCCATTTTATTTACTGTGGGGTAATTATCTCGGGTTTGAGCGATTTTTCATGGATATCACTTTATATTTCATGGAAAATCAATTTATATTCATTTTTTCGGTTAAACTGCATTTTATTCTGAAAGCTTATTTGAATACAATTAAATTAAATTATTAAATTAAAACAATCTAAAATATAAACAGTCAAAGCCTCCCCGCCCTTAGTGGACCGCGGTCAAATTATCAAACGTTGATCGGTTCGCAGCAATATAAAGATTGGTTAATACTGCTCTGTAGGATTACGGCCAGGAAATTTGGCAGGACAATTTTTGAGGCGAACATCCTCATATTCCAGGTATTCGTCGACCAGATGAGCCCTATGCTAAAAAAAGACAGTTGTCGTCTGCAACAGGAACTAAGGACAAACTCCGCAATCCTGAAAAATTTCCTTTCTGTAACTCACAGCGATCAGGGTGACTGCTCAACACATGTTGGGATATGTGGCCATCCAACATAATTATTCAAAATCCGTAACACTTCGATCAAATAAATCTTTTATCTGGGGATAGAAGTTTGCAAACCGTGTTGCCAAAAGAATTTCTCTCCTTAATGTAAAAATAATATAACAAAGACAGTAAGATGCGTTCACGTAATTAAATGACCAAGGAAATTACTATGAAAATCGACTGACAGGAATAGTTTAATAGTACATAAATAATATGCCATTATCTAGGATTTGTTAACATTATGAGCCAGTGGCGCACACAGGAATTTTTCAAGAGGGGGGGGGAGGGTCCAGGGTCGAAAGTCCACCATCCTCGTATCATACCCCAATACGCAGCCTAACATATTCTTTTGATTTTGTCAATTTTCGGGAGCAAAAAAAAAAAACAATTAAAAGTAATTAGCATTAATTAACAAAATTAATTGTTAATAACAAATACTTAATCAAAGTTCACGTTTCCTTTGCATAGGATTTTACTCAATCGAAACAATTCAAGGTCTGCGGGAGGGGAGGGGTCACACCCGAGAACCCCTTCCCCTTAGTGTGCACCACTGATATGAGCAGAGGTAACCACTTGAGGGAGAACGACAAGTGAACTAAAGGAAACTCCGTAATATTACTCTTCCTTTCACTGACACTTCCCATACGGCTTACACCTTAACGGAATAATGCCCGTCCGCACACGGCACGCCTTTCTACTGCTTGTTTTCGTGCTTCTTCAAAATTTTCATAGTCGGCCAAATATCTCCACGTTTGTGCTCTGATGAACAGGCGTCTCCGAACACACCAATCTAGCCAAATGGAAGGTGCATGGAAAACAATCTTGCAGGAGGGCATCTACCAACTCTCCGAATCCATGCTCAACTGTGGATACCATCTGGGTTAGTGGTGGGACAACACACTGCTATATTTTGTTTGAGTAATTGAATAAAACATTCAATTTCTATCCTACATTTTTTAAATGCAGGTACATCAAGTTTACCGATTTTCGTCTTATTCGGATAACTTGCTCCCAAGTGCGTTGCGTTTCAAGTCATAAAATTTTCATACACGTATATTCTTAAAACAAACATATATCTATGAAATGAAGAAACAGGCAAACAGAACTATCTTAACGATTTCTATTATAAAAGTGTTTTTATAAGTAGTTTCTAAATAATTTCAATTATGTTTAAATCTAAACACGTGGAGATATCTTTCCAATATTTTTATTACACACGTAAATATGTACGTGTTTGTTCCAGAAAACAACTCAAAGACGCTTCAACAAAAATTGATTCCCAGATTATTTCTGCAAAATCCACATAGCAATCTCTGAACAAAGCGAGATTCTCGCTTCGCGCGCGGTAAAAAGTCGCCCAGAACAAAACTATACTTTAAAAGACGAGTAAAAAAAGGGTTGATGGAAATTCCTATCGACGTTTCACATTTGATTTACAAACAGATATGTACTTTCTAAAAGCACTTCCATTTTTGATATCCAAAGCAGGGACTAATTCCTGATAGTCGCCAATTCACTGAACCATAAGTAAGGACTGCTTAATATCAATTTAAAACAAACACGCCAGTTTACCCCCTAAGAGCTGATAGCTTTTCATGTGATGCGAACCAATCCAATGCCTACTATTTCATCACGCATTCATGTATTCCAAATATATGTGCACCGACCACGACATCTCGCCAATTACCATCGACATAAACGAGCCAACTTAAGAAATTTCACAAAGAGTACCGCTCTGAAAATATGTTGAATATTAAGCAAACAACACCCCCACGATTACATCACACAGGTGTGTGTAAAAGATAAATGGAGCTGTAAACACGCAATGGCTTCTTGTTGCACATGCGATGGATTCACGTGCTGATCAAAAAGGACACAGATTTGAAGGTCGTGTCGATTATGATAATGCGATCGGATGTCCAAGTAACCGTGAAACACAGAAAAAAGGGAGTGTGCTCAGGTAGACGCAAGCGTGTAATGATGCTTCAGCTAGACACCGAGAGATGGTAAACAAAGGATTGTCGGTTGTCTCTAACATGATGTTCCAGGATTTATGCAAAATAGTTACGCTACAAGGACTGTCTTCCGAGACAAAGGAGTCTGGAAGGATGAAGGTAATTATATTTGTAAATTGTGGTTATAAAGAAACACTCCTCCGTGGAAATTGTGAAATGGATTTTGAAAGTTCTAAGAATGATTGTGCGAAGTTAAGATATTAATAGTTCTGCTTGAAAGAATTCGATTCCCATAAAGTCATGATTTAACATTTATCTTTACTCTCACTGAAGGTATTTTTGTTTAATTTACAGTTATAAAAAGTAGTTTCGGAAAAATTTGTCCATTGAAATAAACTCAGCATTCCAGGATTGGGGTTCAATAGTAATGTACCAAATGCAAAGTGTGTCTAAGACTCTAAAAGGTTTGATCATTATCTCTTATGAAATGGAGGTTAAACTGAAATGGAGAATTAACAATATTTTAGGTATTATTTCTTATAACATAATACTTTATGAGAAATCTAATCGAATAATAAAAGCAGAAAGTTTGGTAATTAAGTTCAGTCAATTATCTCTCACTTTTTTGGTACCTTCTGTAACAGAATATATGCCTCTGTATAGGTAATTAGTACCGCTTAGTATCTCAAAACAAGATGCATATAAAAACGTAAACTAATAATACATACATTTATTTTAAGGAAGAATTGGATTTCCAAATGCATTTAACGGACAGAATAACAGACACCTTGAAACTATGGACATAAAAAAATTCCAAATCCTTAAGAATTGCATACATAGAGGAGGGAAAACGTAACTAAAACGCGAACCTCCAACAACACGGTAGATATATTCCTCGAAAATATCATGTTTTAGAAGACACCAATTTAACACAAAAGCTGGTATTTTCAATTTTAACATAAGAAAAACTGCCTTTTACAGCATATTTCGTTCACTTCCTTTATTATGTAACTACACACAAAAAAAAACTATTTAAACTTAAATAACATTCATAAATTTTTTCAATTAAAAAGAAGCATAATACATACATAAAAAAACAATCACAATTAAAAGAATACTGTCGTCAGTTATTATAACTGTTTTCGGATGAGTAACAATTTTCGCAAAGTACTGATGATCCAGGAACAACGAATTTCTCATGTTTTCTTCCGATTTGATCGATCGATTGAAAATTTGACTTCTTTAAATCAAAAATTTCTATCTCTGTTTGCAGGGTAGTAAATTTTCTTTTCAACAATAGTCCTTTCCTTCATTCAAATATTGTCATGAATAAAAATTTTCAATCGATTTGCGTTATGTTGATTTTCATAGGTAAAAAGAAAAAATATATACCTTCACGACGCTGTAAAAAATATAAAGTACTAGCTCACAAAACATTTGCCTGTAATTATAAATTTTGTAGTTGAAAAATATTCCGCCTGTAAGATACATTAGAACACAAAAAAATATTTTTAATTGAATACTCAACAAAAACAATAACAAACAAATATAGGAATCAATACAAATAAAAATGACTCAGAATACGAGTGCTTACACAAAACAATTAAGAGCACGAAAAAAATCCTTTTAGAAGTTTACATTTCCCTGTCATCCCTTACCCTGATTAAGGCCAACCCTCCCTTCATTTCATCGGCCTTATCAATCTGACATTGAGGGGCAGCGACTGAAAGAAAGAGGACAACCCAGACGCTGTAACAAGAAGATGCAACCACGTTTACGACTCCGCCCAAAAGCTGTTTTAATCAGCGGATAAGACAATCCCTCTGAATGATTAAAGGGAAACTGAACGCACACCTAATCCCGCCGGGAAATGATTGTCGACTTTATCATACATATAATCCTCAATACATTTGATTAAATAGTGTTAAATGAAGAATGATAATCATTGTTTTTTTTCTTTTTAGTTAAGCCTCAAAAGAACTAATATCCCAATGCATAAATAAATCACAGTATGAATAAATATCGTTTTACGTCACTTACGGAATGAGAGGTTAAAATATTTGTGAGCTTTTGAATTGATACTTAAAGGACATTTTGGGACACTTACATAATACGAAGAAAAAAACTTGCTGATGATACCAAAAAAATAATAATAATAATAAATCTAGACCAGTAAAGCTCGTACTACAAGTACATTTGAGGATACACGAAGACCTTTCAACAGGTACGTTGTGAACACCAATACAACAATAAATAACATTACCAAAAGAGCCAATTTGTGTTTATAATTTACAAATTCACTCTCTGTCTTTATCTTGGGAATGCGTTCAATCCTCGTTCAATTTTTTTTCCTTCAAGAACGACAAAAATACAGTTCCAAACCGGTTCGGTACATAATAAAAACTAATTCAACTTACACAACACAAGAATTCCTATACTTAGAGGTGACATAGAAAGAGAGATGGATTATTATGACTTAGTATTGACTATACGAATATAATATTATAAATTTTACAATCATTCCAGTGATATTATAATAAGGCTTACAGCAGGGATGAGCATTAAGTCGATGGCGATCAACCGGTGGACCGCCAAGACATTTTGGAGTGACCGCCTTTACTGAGACCTTAACATATTAACAAAAACATAATTATGGAATATCAACACCAGCTAGACTGGAGAATCGGATTTTCCCAATTGATGTGACCGTGTTTACTTCGGCAAATGATTCGATAAATGAGTAGACGACACATGTACCTTCAATGGAAGCGAACAATGACGCGAAACACGTTCACTCAACCGCTATTGGGGGAAAAAGTGATCTCTGCAATGCCAGCCGAAAAATGAATTTTTTCCCAACTGCCGAATGACGGAGAAAATAAATGTTGATAATCAGTTCTTTCCGCGAAAGCATGGAATTGGTTATTGAGACATCATCCCACACTCAGCGCTTCCACGGGATTATGTTCTTGAGTTGATGTCATGTCCCGCAATGGCGCTGGAATCGGCAGCGAACTTGAGTCGGTTTCAGAATCATGGGTTCACGTATGTTCTCTCTCTGCAATGAATAAGTCCACGCTCCAAGGTCTAGCAGTCGCTCGTACTTGCTAAAGAATTCAACTTGACAATTTTGTGTTACTTGTGTTTTTGTAGTAAAAATAGTAATTTGTGTTAAGAAAAGACAACAGACAATTTTAATACAGAATGGCCACATTTACACCACTGGGTAGATCGCAACACCTTAAAAAACATTAAAAGTGACCCATACCCTGGGAAAACCCGCCCACCCATGGCTTACAGAAATTGAAGAAAAAAATGCGTTACAAAAAAGATACGGCAAACTTCCTTTCATATACGCGCTTGCAATTTAACTTCGGAAATGCAGGTACTCGCCCTATATGTACCCTTAAAATTGAAAAATATCACTCTCCCGTACGTTTTTTTTTTCTTTGCACGTTAATCATTTGTTAGGGAAATCATGAAATATTTTTCACATTTTTTAAGGAAAAGTTCATTTGCTTAGTGAAAATTTAGAGTACCACTGAAGAACCATCGTGTAGGGACAATGCACATTAAATCTGTCGAACCTCAAACGTCCTCCTGTTGGTGTGGAAGTCAGAAAAGGGGAGTGCCAGCTTAGGTGTGGTCCTCGGCACTTGACCATAGCTAAAAATTAGAGGGCCGTCGACAAAAGCCCTCGAGTTTTGCTGAATAATGCGACGTTGTAACTGCCTCTTACGTCATTACTTGGGGTAACCAAAAGTAATTAATAGAATCTCGGGGTAAATTAATATATTTAATGGCATAAGATAGCACAGTTACAAAGAACAGACACTTAGACAATTACAAGACAAACATTTAGAGAAAATAAGTGAAAATAAGTAAAGTTTACATAGTCCAGGATTGGACATCGAAACAGGGAACGCACGCTTGTCCAGATCCAAACACTCTCAGACGATACTACAGTCACACTTCCGGTCTAAGCCCATATTGTAATGGCGGCACCTACATTTCGGTCTTGGAACTATACCGTGCGTTACAGACTCCCCCTCTGGTTCCGTTGACGTCTCGGCTCGGAAACAGGAGGTACTCTTTTTTTGGGGGGGGGGGCGTCCTCTTTTCCTTAGAGGAGCTTCTTCTAAGACCAGGGTGGTCCATACACTTTTCCTATAACAGGAATCTTTGATTGCCAGGGTGGCACTTCTTCCGAGACCAGGGTGGTCTATAAACTTTTCCTATAAAAGGATTTTTTTTATTGCCGGGTGGCACTTCATACGAGACCAGGGTGGTCTATATACTTTTCCTACGATAGGAAATTTTTGATTGCCAGGGCGGTACTTCTTCTGAGACCAGGGTGGTCTATACACTTTTCTATAACAGGAGTCTCTTTGATTGCCGGGGCGGCACTTCTTTCATGACCAAGGTGGTCTATACTTTTTCTATGGGAGTCGTTGCTATTGGATGGGGGCCCTCCCCCTGGTTGGAAACATGATTCAATTTTTTCCGCATTGAATCAATTACAAATTTAAACTTTGATTTTTAAATTTTACATATAAACAGACCAAAATTAAATTTGACAAAATATTACTAACAGAATAATAGGACAGTATTATGCCACAAAAAAATAATATCTTACTTTCTTACAATATACAATTCAAAAAATTTCATGAATCACAAAAAGGAAAAATAAAAATATTTTCGTTTTTATCATTTTTAATACATAATCAAAGTAAAAAACTTTTCAAAGTTTTAGCCAAAAAAAATACATATATCATAAAAATGATCAGAAAACACTTTGGAAATATTATAGTTAAACAATACTGATGTATCTGAAAATTTCTTTACATATAAAAAATACTCTATACTATAATGCACACTTGATGAATGACAATAAAATTCTCTAATTTCAAATGTGATAATTAATTTACAAATCAATATTAATGAGATTAAAATAAAACAAATTCTTCAATATTAACTATCTTCTACTTTAGTACATCAAAACCAAAATAATAATATTTATATAATATTCATTATTAATCAAAAGGAGTCTCAGCAGTTAACATGAAATGGATTTATAAAACAATTCAAATACGTTTAAATAGAAATACCGTTCATAATTTAATTCATTCACTCTGAAGTTATCAATAGTACAAACTTGTTTACACTTAGTAGAAGTACTTGAAAATATTTTCCAAAAATTTTAAATAAAAACAGAAATGTAAATACTTTATCAATAACATACAAGGTTTCAAATGTTATATAGTAATACTTCGTAATCAATCATATACTTTCAAAAGAATTATTTTTATGTTAGGCATAAAAAGAACAGGAAAAAAAATTATCATAAGAATTGCAATAATTTCTTGATAACAAATCCATATACGTGTTATTAGCATAAAATTCTTAATTAGGAAGAAAATATGCACTCATAAATAATTAACCTTCAAATAACTTTAATCAGATCAACCGATAGAATGAAAATTTCGTTTTCAAAAGATTAGGAAACTGACAAATGACTATCAACTTTAAATTCAGTTATGTTGTTTTCCTGTAACACACAATATATACTACGAATAATAATAATAATCTTTATACACACACACACACAAATAACAGAGCATGATTATTTAGAATAAACAACACTTATCTGTTAACAGGTTTTCTGGATGAAAATATTCATTCGCAGGGTGCGAAATCCTCTTATTGTCGGGATGACAAACACTTCTACCCCTAAGGCTGTGGGGGGGAAGCGAGAGAAAGCTGGGGTCGGGCCGACGTTTGGGCGCCAATTGTAACTGCCTCTTACGTCATTACTTGGGGTAACCAAAAGTAATTAATAGAATCTCGGGGTAAATTAATATATTTAATGGCATAAGATAGCACAGTTACAAAGAACAGACACTTAGACAATCACAAGACAAACATTTAGAGAAAATAAGTGAAAATAAGTAAAGTTTACATAGTCCAGGATTGGACATCGAAACAGGGAACGCACGCTTGTCCAGATCCAAACTCTCTCTGACGATACTACAGTGTTTCGTACAGTCACACTTCCGGTCTAAGCCCATATTGTAATGGCGGCACCTACATTTCGGTCTTGGAACTATACCGTGCGTTACAACGTTAATATTCACTCACTCACATTCTTTAAGTTGGTTGCCTCAACAATCATAAGAATACATATTTTTATTTTAGCAATTCTTGAAGTAGGCAGATTACAGATTATATTTAAATCATTATTTTATATTAAACAGTTCTGATAACCATTTTTTTTTAAGAACGCATTTTCGTAAATAATGATTTTTTAATACTTTATTTTCCTTACTTGAATACGATTTTTACAGTAGGCAATCCAGAATAGACTATATTTTACATTCCCTTAACACAGAAGACCTCGTCAAATTTTTGGAACTCGATATTGAGTTCTGTCCCAGCAAGAAATTCGTTATGAACTGGCTAAGAGCGCTTCTAGAAAACATGTATAAATCAGAAATACAATATCCATCTTTTAAACACCTCTGCACCATTATTGTCATCCTACGCTTATTTCAAAAGCAATTCATTTGGTACTAGCTACTTCTAAATCAATAGGCACCGAAAACCAGAATAATTATCTCCAAAAGACCTTCCGCTTCTCACAGCTAATCAATCATCATCGCCAAATACTATTCCAACCACCCAACCCATATTAATTACTACCCCTAACCTGGTATATTCTATCAAATCTATCTTTCGAACAATCGTCATCTTGAATGTCACAGGCGAACTGAGGTGTTGCCAATCTGAAAAATTAAATATCAGTTGACCGCACAAAGACCTATTATTAGCGCAGTGACGGGTGACTGGCGACCGATAATCATGCACCTGAGGCGCCAAGAATACGCCTAATAAGCTTCCACAGCAAATTTTGGCAGTCACAATCAATAATTTATAATTGTCTGCGCAAACACATGCGATGGCGAGCCAGATAGTGCCATATTTTACTTCGATTTTAGGTCGCCGAAAGCTTCTTGCTATCCACACCTATATCAAAATGAATATGTATGAGAATGTTTTGGAAAAATAAGGTCTACTTTCCAAGCGAAATTTTTTGATGGGTGGAGGGGGGGGTGTGGAGAGGGGGTAAAAGCTGTGATGAAAATAAGATAATTTTGGTTATAAATTGTTCATGGAAATTTTTGCAAGAATATTTTTTTAAAGTCTACTAGCAAAATAATAGTAATAAATAAATAAATAAATAAAAATTGTTTTAAAATAAATACTTGCTATTAGATATCTGCTTCATACTTTAAACAAGAACTAAACAAAGTACATCCCCCTTTCACATACATTAGTTGAGCTAAATAAAATTCTAATGGCAGACAACTGCTTTTGAATAGTGCCAGATTTTGTTACATAAGTTAGAATTGTACACGCAAACACATTAAGCTTAGTGATTACGGTCATAAACCCGTGATCGGTGCATGTCCTGAGTTCGAGCCCTAAAACCAATGAAGAACCACCCTAAAACCACTACTCCGAGTCGAGGAGCTTTTAACATTTAATCCGTCGTGGCTCAAGAACTCACATTAGCGTGGTGTCGAAGTTAAGAAAGTGGGGTACTGGCTCAGGTGTCATTCTCGTCATTTGACCGCGGTTCAGAATTAAGAGATTCGTCACCAATAACCCTCACATTGCTTTATAATGTTTTCATAAATACTCATTCTTTATTTCTCATTCACCTTGCGAACTCTGAATTTTACTTTTTCCTACATATCATTGTATGGAAAGTAAGAAAATCAGTACAGAATACACTGCACTTATACAATTACTTTATATGCGAAATAAATAAATGCCTTTGAATAATATAATGTATATCAATATTTTAAACCATTAAGTATTAGAGTCGGTTGTTTGAAAAAAAGTTATAGAACTAGAAAGAGAAAAAAAAATTTCTTAACCTATAATTTTGAAAATCCGATATATATCATAACTTAATATACATTAAAAATTCGCTTAGTTATAAACCTACACTATTTGTAAATGCACAGGTGCAATAGTAGTTATTATACTCGTTAATATTTTTCCAGAATTTTGATTGGGAGAGCAGCTGAAGCACATAATCCCCCCCCCCCTACTAAAGCAAAAAAAAAAAAAAAAGGCAAAAATACCAACATTAAATTTTTTTTATTTCAACCAACACAGAACTATAACTTTTAAAGCATGTTTCTCTCAATTATGCTAGAAAAAAACTACCGATAAACTCAATAACGTAAGAAATAAATATTTATTCGTTCTTGCCTTTCTTTTATTTGAATACACTTTCCGTGTTGACAGAAAATAGCCTCCAGATACTGCTGCATAAAGAAACCCACCCGCACACCAAGTGAAAACATTAGTTTTTTTTATTCCTAAGACAAACTTATCGATTTTGTCACGATCGCTCATAACAGCTAATAGTACACCTTCGAAGATAAGCATAATTGCTGCTCTGACAAATCACAGGACAAGAGTTCACGTGAACCTTCCCCCCCCCCTCGCAGGGCCTTTACTAGCATCAGTGAAGGATCACAAGTCAAACAGGATAACGTAAGAGTTTTTAAGGTTAATAACCAAGTTCCAGTATTAATATTTACTAAAGGTCGACGGAAAAGGTCTACTTTAATTGATGTCGGGACCTACCAGACGCTCCATATACCCCTAAGGGAGTGAGAAAGGAGGAACAAAGAAGAAAATACCGAAAAAAGAAGGAAATGAGTCTGGGATATGATATGGGTGAAAAGTCTTTTTGTGTCGGGAAATTAAATCGTATCAAGAAACCAATCATTTTTACTTTTAGATATGAATATTACTTTACTATAATCTGACAGTTAGTATAGAGTTATCCTAGAAGAAAGAGAATAATTAAATAAAATGCCGTAACACCAAGTTAAAAGTTGTATTTAATTTATTTTGAAAAATTAGCTTTTTTTAATTTAAAAATTATAAAAAATATTACATTTTTGTAATTTCATTTATTTTAAAAGTAAAGGTTTATTCAAAAAAATATAATTTGTAAAATTGCTTCTTTTTTTAAAAAGCCATGATTCCCTGTAATCACATTTTAACAAATGTGCAATTATTTAAGCATTTTTTATTAAAAAAAAAAGGGTATATAAAATTTAATTTATTTAAAATTTTTGTAAAATAATAGATTACATATTTTACACAAATAATTACACTTTATATCAAGTTTTTAATGGACCCCCCCCCCCATATTTATATTTCGCTATTTCCTTTTTACTTTTAGCGTTAAATCTAGGGAAATTATGATAAAAATCAGAGCAATAGGCGAGAATTAAAAATAATAATTAAACATATCAGGATGAAGATGGATGCAAATTTTGTTTATACACGACTTCTAAATGGGTGTTTTGCGATGTCCCATGCAAGAGAAAGCTGATAACTCATATATGCGAGTGTGATCAATTCAGAACTAATATTCATCTAAAATAAGTAAAATTCTTTGGAAGTACATAATTTAGCTTAAAATCATAAAAAAGTACGAAATTGTGAAATTTTAAATTGATTTTGCAAAAAACGAAAGCAATGCATGCAGCGTTTTTAATGTTCTTACTTAATTGCATTTGATTATTTAGATATGCTTTACTATAAAGCTAAGATTTCATGTGCCTTCCTAAATAATTCAATACGAGATAGTTGAAACACTGTTTCGCGATTGATTTAAGTGGCAGAAAAACCCTCTGTGTTATTATTATTATTATTATCCATATTATTTTCCTGTACAGTAAAATCGTACCAATTTTAGGAGATAACATATTCCTTTGCCATTTTTAGAAATAAAATGTTCCTAATATGTTATGAGAACAGCTTTTAGAAGTAAACTTTAATATACAATCACGACTTTACGAAGGGGATAAAAATATTTTGCCGTTTATTATTTTCATTGTTCATATTTCTTTTTTTAAAAAAAAAATGTTATTTGAACTTTAAAGAAGCAGCTACATCTCTTCTTTTCCCTCCTTTCTAAAAATTTCAAAAATCTTTTTAATGAATGTTGTGAGACCTACCATACGTTTTAAAATACCCCAAAGGGAGTCTGAAGAGGAACAGAACGGAACATCCAAAAAGAAACCAAGAAAGAAGCGAGTTCACCTGGGATGAAGAAATTGAGTTTTTGCTTTTCTTTTGTCTTCAGATCGTTAATGATCGATGTACATGTCGCCCGTACCTGGCTATTAGAGACGCTTTAATTTATGGAGGTTCTTGCGTCTATTCCCTCCCTTTAAATGCTTCTGCCAGCTACAAGACAGACGCTCGCCTGGGTGTGCTGCGTTGTTTCAAAAAGAAGTAAGAAATTACTCTTTCCAGGGTATGTGTCTTACTGCTTAAGGGTATCATTAACAGGTTTGTCTGGTCCACAAAACCAAAAAGATAAAAAAAAAATACATTACTTTGCTCTTTCTCTCTTGGAAAACAGTTAATCTTTCCCCGGTCTATCTCCATCTTTCATTTCTGCAGTTTGTCGTCGAGAAGCGTACCATTGCCGAAAATTCTCAACTCTGAACTTTGCCATAAAAGGATAGCATTTACACAGAAATGTATAGATAAATAAAAAGATTATTTCGAAATGAATGTTGTTTAATTTCGAGAGCCACTCCGTTGTATCACAAGATAGCGCTATTAAAATTTTTTAAACCAAAAAGTGTGGCGCCAGGAAATATATGTCCACCCACAATATTTCAAGACACAGGGCCCTTTTTTTCCCCTTGAAAACACACTTCGGTGGATGGGAAAGTTTTTTCACCTCAAAGGAACACAAAGAGGAAGGTCGTTAAAAAACACGCCATGCTGGGGTTCGTCTTACAACAGAGAAATTACGGGTTTGCGTGGCAGGTAGAATTTTAATCAAAAACGGTTTCAAACAGTGCTTTCGGTCCGAAAGAAAAACACGCGCACTCAGCATAATGCTCGGCAGTTTTATGAAACATGTGTCTTTGTTATTGCGCCATAAAGGACTCGTTTCAAGAACACAGCTTTAGAAAGAAGTTAACAGGCCGAAAATAGCCTAATCGTCTGGAACGTTTTCTTCTTTGAATTTTTCATAAACATGCTCGTCTATTGTTGGATGTTGAGGAATTATATATATTTGGAATGATGGAAGATTTTTGGAAGAATTTTTGCGGTTGCGCGGAGGTGACAGAGATTGTCTTCCATCCCCCGCACCCCAGTTATTAGAGAAAGAAATATTATTTTAACCCATATTTTCAAAGCAAGGGAAGATATAATTGTGTTTATACGGTTTTTATTCAACACCACGTTTTATAATGTGGATTTTTAAAGTTCGTGCAATTCAATCCAGCGCTTGTAGTTAGAAAAAAAAAGACGTTCCAACAATTTCCAAGATTTCCAAAACTTGAAAAATTATCTCACCTTTCCGCAAAATATCAAATCCTGATTTTCTATAAACTGATTTCATTTTTGCAAAATTTTAATTAATAAAGTTTTAAATGAATTCAAAGCTTAATCTGATGAAAATACCATTAACTTTAAATGTATTGTTTAATTTTCAAATAATACGAGATATTTACTTATGCAGTACAATTTTGACTTATTTAAGAGCTATTAGTAAAAGTTTGATTCATGCGTTTCAGTAAATATATGATGAAAGTGTACGTAAATATATAATTAGATTGCTTTTAAGGCAGAAATTCAAAAATGAGAAATATAAATGCTTTATAATATTATAAAACCTTTGATCACAATAATCATAAAGAAATACGTCGTAATACATACAATTCATAAAAGTTTACATACACATATTTAGAGAATTTTTCAACAAATATTAAAGATCTTATTGATTATTTAATAATTAAAGAAATTCACTACATAAATAGATAATTAAAATAATAACAGTGTAGCTCATTAGATATTAACAACATCTAAAAAGTAACTTTTGTAAATGCTTAGTAGTTAAAAACAATATGTTACAAGTTATCGAAAATTATAGCACTTAATAATTCAATCCTCAAAGAAAATAATATCAGTTATAATGGTATTATATATAAGCAAATAAAGCTTTCCACAAGGTGAACCTACTCGTGGTAAACTAGCTAATTTATGTTGACATTTTTATGAAAAACACAATATTGATAATAGTAATTTTAATCTATATAGTTAGATTGATGAACTAATTCTTTTTGGTAAAAATAATGAGATTATACCTAAGGTTATTTATCCTAATTATTAAACCTGATTAAAAATAACAATAAACAACTTACAACAGAAAGCTGGATGCAAAATTACATATCCAGAAGTGACGATACTTTAAAATAATTTGAAATATTTTATGAAAGCTAACGGAAGCCATGATGAAAAAGTATCTTGTCATGTGTTAGATAGGATACTAGAAGATTCATACTTCAAGTGCAAATTTACATTTTAAACTTAGGCGTCATTTACTTTTCAAGACAAACTGAACTGATTCGTTATTGTACTTCTACGTAATATATATAACCGGTACATAGGCATGTAACAATTGTTTTTACATATAAAAAAGTTATTTTTTTTTATGAAAGCCACTGATTTTGATACGTAGAGATCTGACGGCTTCGTAATACAAGTCCAGTGTGACATTCTGAATTAATGCAGAACGGCGACCGCTTGATTCAAACCCAATCGTCTCTCCATCACCAAAATCAGAGACGTCGACAAACCCTTAGTGACGTCACAGGATATGAGTAACTAATCAGGCCTGGGTGACGGACAGACATACAAGCCAGAAGTGGGGGAGGATCCTCCAATGCATTATGCATGGGGATCAACCTAAGCGGTCAGATTAAATGACACGGCACAACGACGATCCTTCTCTTCCTCTTTTTTTCATTCCTACCCTTTCCTCCACCGTAAGGATTAAATGGGAAACTTTGCATCTCTAAACAGAAGACCGTTTAAGTGAGGAATGATGCGACCGCACAGAGGGAAGTCCTAGTAATCCTCTTAGAAGGGAGGTCCACAAGTGAACTCGTTTAAAAGGTAGGTTGCCCTACAGGGAAATCATCAACCCCCTCGGTTTTAATTGTGCTTTTTGTTGGTGACTCTTGAATGGTGTAAGTTTGGTATGCAGAGGTACGATGAGGCTGACAATGACGTACGAAATGTAGAATTTGATTTTCTATGCGGGATTATAAGGCTATGAATTAAATATAATGTAAGAGTGTTATATTCGTGGTTGAATGCGATTTAAATATATTTTCAATGTTTATTTCTTAAGTTGAAAAAAAGTCGATTGGATATATTAAAAATAATAATCGAATCCTTCTTCTTATCACCGTGTTTCACTCAATTAAACTAAACAAAAACTGATCTTTCAAAAACATTTCAATCAGCGTCTCGATAAACATGTAAATAAGTAAGAAAAAAAGTATTAGTTTCAAACTATTTTGTGATTTGTCTCCCTTGATTTCATTTAACTAAAATTGAACTTGGATGAGTTATTTGGACTTATGGCTAATTGATTATTTTGGATGAGCTTTATCAAACACATTATTAACCATTGTCCAAAGACAACAACGACGAATTGATGTATAGTGAAGTCAAGTGAAATAATAATTCAAATACTTTTGACTATTCGAAAAAAATATCTTTTGTTTTTTCAAATTTTTATTGCATAACACAAAAGAATTTTATTGAACTATTATTATATAAAAATTATCATGTTGTTGTATTGATAATCATTCTTGTATTTGATTTAATTTACAGAAGGTTTATTCGAAAATTATCTATTACTAATTTGAAATAGTACTTATATATGCGTATGTCTTACGTCTTTGCACCATTTCATTATTCAAAAAACAATCCAAAAATTTTATATTTCAATAAAAAAAATTTCATTTCATATTTTTTTTTATTCAAATACAAATTTTTTTATTTTTAATTTAACATAATTTAAAGTAGGGTGCAAAAATAATCACACTCATTGCAAAACAGTTTATCTAATGATTGTGTAACAAGCAAACTAACGCGAGGAAAAATTACCAGATAAATATCGTAATAGCTTCATATTTCAGAAACGAGCACAAAAGACGCAAAAAAAAAAAAAAAAAAAGCTGGGAAAAAAGGAGGGTGAAAAAAAACAGTAGTGAAGTGCTGTTCCAAGAAAGTAATCTTTTAATGGGATTTACCAAACGAAAGAACTGATGAGGGGAAAAAATGAGCGTAAATCCAAGTTAAGAATATATATCCTAATCACTTTCAACAAGAAAAAGAAAATGTTTCCAAGAAAATTTTGGTTGTGAGGGGCCCCATGCGTACACAGCAAAGAGGATTGTGTGCGTATTATTGAGGAAGAATTTGTCCCATTTGGGATTTATGGAATTCTTTAATAAGACTTTATAAAAGTGAAACATCCATAACGATATATATGTATATAAATAACGATTGCTACGAATTTATGGGAAGATTTAAAGGAATGTACAGAAAAATTTTAAATTACGCTTCAGAATAATTGCAATCGATATCATTATTATCAAATAAGACTTTATAATTTCCAAAGATCTACATGAAAATTCTCCAGTTTCCTGGAAAAATCCTTGAAATGTTATAGTAATCTAAAAATAATTATGAATAATTATTATGTGCTTAGAAATTAAATTTTCGACAAAATAAAAGCTGTTTAATAGGTATATATTTAAAATTCTCACCGATAAATATGCCAAACCATTTGATCAATTAACACTTTGATTAACCCAACAAAATACTTGATTCATCTTTTGAATGTGAGTACTAATTCCATTGAAACTGAGAACGTGTTCTGTATTTAGCTGTGAAAAAAATCAATAATATGTAAATAAATTTAAAATACTGACATCTTTTTTTCCCTCCTTTCAAACTTATAGTCTTCATTTATAATATAATCTTATCATTATTAAGGTAAAAGTATTGGCATATATAAAATCAAAGAAATTACGAAGACATTATGTTGATTCAAAAAGGAAAAAAGATAATTTTATACAAATACATGCACATATTATTTTGCCCCATTTTCTACAACATTTTTAAAAATTAAGATTCTGTAAATTTAGAAATGTTTTCCTAAACATGCAACGTTGCTTCGGATTAATTGAATACTACACTTTAAAAACACAGGAATAAATAAACGCTATCATGTACAAGACATTTTCAAGGAAGATAATTCACAATGAAGAATTTTAATACATCTAACCCCATAAAAATGAAGCAAGAATCGTTTAATTCGTCTCAATAAACTTTGAGATTAACGTAACTTCAAACAAAAAAAAAGCATAAAATTAATATAAATTTTGAAAATCTTTGTTTATAACAATATCCTGAAAAATAAAAATGACCAAATATTTTTTTTTAAAATTTCTCCTTAAGTTACCGAAGGATCGGACTTTTAATCAATTAGTGCCCAGTGAAAATATATTTTCCATATCCCCGCAAAGTAAACAGTTTCACATTTTATAAAATCATTTTTAATATTTCCAATTCTAAACTTAGAATTTTATAAACGTAAACATACAACGGTCCGAATGAGAAGAAATTATATTTGTTCACACACACACACAAAGAAAGATTTCTCTTCTGCATTCAACAGCTACCGTTCAAAATACGTTATTCGAGTAATATTAAGTTAAATGATGCTTCAAAAAATAAACATCACGTATGTTTACTTACGAAAACAAGAAGGCATAAGTACTTGCAAAAATTTCGTATTAAATTATTGTCGTTATTATTTTAATAAGCAATAATATTAATTTATACTTTAATATACCATATCCGCAAAATTAATTCAATACTGAATGAAATAATGAAAAATTCAAATCTAAATCTCTTTCATCATATTTATACAGTAAATTTGACAATTCTAACCTTATCTTAGGATAAAAAAATATATAAGTTGTTCGAAATTGAATTTCCACATTAAAATCCAGATTGAAATTCCTTCCCTTTCTTTTTTTAACGCTTAATAAAAAAAATTAGATTAATTAGTACTATATTTTAGCTTCAGAAGAGTACGTATTTTCGGGAGTTTGCAATAACTCTTTCCCAAAAATATTTTGTCTTTTAATCTGGATCATAAGCAATTTTTTAAATTTAAGAAGTCTGCTAATTGTAGATGGATGAAAAGAAAGAGGCACATTTTCCAAATTTTACACTATATTTCGGCGCGTGCAAAATATTGAGGAGTCAATATAAAAGAAATGCGCGACAATGATAATTGAATACTTTTGAGAACTTTGCTTGAATACTTAGTACATCTTCCATTTGCATAGTTTAAAAATTAAATTTTTTGCAAAAGCATTCTTTTTTTTAAGTAAGTATTAATAAAAGGACGAATATTTCAGGCAGTTGCATGCATTCATATTATGGACATTTCGGAATAAACTCAACACGACAGGAAAAATAAAATTTTGAGAAAAAGGATAATTTTGTAACACTGAAAAACTAACCCTTAAAGCAACTCAAATTTCATGATAAGACAAGAATCAGAGAATAGAATTTTAACAGCTTAGCAGTTTTCTCGATTTTTTTCATTTCACTTTAAAGAAAGACAAAAAACAAAATAAGTAATAATAACTTGAAGTATTTGTTTATAAATTCAACGAAGAAAAACAATTATTTTCTCCAAATGAATTAATTCTTCGTCACTGAAATATTTCCAATGTGCAATTTGTCTCTGTAGGAATTTCACACTACATTTTTTTAAAAATGTGACCTATTTTTTAAAAACTTTTACAACATATAATTCAGTACATATAGTAGTGTAAGATAAAACAGTTAAATAATGAAAATTTCAGCACATAAATTTAAAAAGGTTTAAAACTTAAAATACTTTAGATTAAAATAAATAAAAAAATAAATAGGATTAATGAATGTAGAACGAGATAATTTAACACA
The DNA here is from genome assembly GCA_019973975.1 of Trichonephila clavata. Taxonomy (NCBI): domain Eukaryota; kingdom Metazoa; phylum Arthropoda; class Arachnida; order Araneae; family Nephilidae; genus Trichonephila; species Trichonephila clavata. The sequence continues at coordinate 180,175 of BMAO01012252.1, forward strand.
AAAATACTTTTCCAATAGAAACTTCGTCAGGAAAAAAAATATAGAGACATAACAAGAATAAATCAATTTTAGAAAATTAATCGAAAAAACAGCACGTGTTTATTTTATCATCTTTAAACCATAAAAAAAATGAAATAAGAATAAAGAAGTGAAAGTGATATGCCATCAAGATACACTACAAAATAAAAAAAATATGACATAACAACCATTTGACTACTTATATCTTGTTTCATATAGAAACATCTGCCCCTTGAAAAAAATCAAATGATAAAAAGAAATAAATGGAAGAAAAAAGGGTGGAGGCTTGGGTGCAGTAAAGTGGAACAGGAATTCCACTTAAAAAAAAACATTGACATTCTCATATTGGATTACAATTACAAGGGGGGGGGGGTATGCATATATACAAGCTTCGTGCTTCGTTTTTAAGGGACCTTCAAGAAAGCTGTCTATGAAATCATCTAAACCTGTTGGAGAGTAATTATTGGCATTCTCTTCACGGCAGATGTTAGGCATGCATGGGTTCCTTTTGCACCCTATCTCTATGCTTGGTGTCCTTCATTTGTCAACACAACACGAATGAGGGGGATTGAGATCATTTTAGGTTGTTTCTGTTTCAGATTCGTCACTTCAAACAACTTAGTTAAAATATTACAAAAGAGGTGATGCGTGACGTAAGAACTATCAAGTAGAAATTTTTACTGTATGACAGCCATATATTTAATTTACATTTTATTACTATAACACTCACTCTTGTTCGGTGAGGTAAAAATACTTTATTTAAAATACAATTATGTTTTGTAAGATAGATAAAGTGTATTTAATCGATATAAATAATTCATTTCATAAATAAAAATTATCCTTTTTTTATGTTTGATTTTTAGTATATTAGCAATAATTTCGTTAAATTTATTGTCACTTAAAGATAATGTAAATAATTATCGCGTATAAAATGTTAATCTTAATTCTGAAGTCTAATGATATTTCAAACCACATATAACTAACTGTACAAGTCTTTACAATGTCACTTCTAAGTAAGCTTTTATTATATTTTGAAATACTCATTACATATATGTATATATAGGAGGAAATAAATTCTTTCCAAACACAAATAATATTCATCTCCTGTTGTAATTTTTGATATATATGAAATGATCAGCCGAGTGGAATGATTTCTTGGATTCAATTAGTGATCATTTCATCCAGAATGGATGTAATAATCTTGCATTTATAGGATAGAAGTGACTGGTTACTATTAATCCACATTTATTTACAGTAGAAAAACATTTTACGTAAATAACAAACATACAAATCCCACAACACAAGACGATTAAACACAAACGTAGAACAAAAGACGATAGACACAAGCTTAGCGTAACATTACGCATACAAGTAGCGGCCGGTAAATTTTCCCAGAATCGGGATTTTATATACAAAATGGCAACTGGAAGTTCAAAAATTCGCATGACTTCCGAGGACGAGCTTCTGATTGGTTCAGATAATTGGATGATGTGCATTACAAAATTTTTAATTTAAAAACGGTGAACTTTTAATTTGTCCGAAGTGATAAAAGTTACGATTGTACCCCGTTAGGCGGGTAACTATCAATTATTTATTTACGAAATGTCCTGGAGGGTCAGGGCCATTACAAATTAAAAACTTTTAAGATGAAATTAACGTGAATTATTACATATAAAGAAATTTGCGATTCAAAAAGTTGTATTTAAATTTTAAGTACATGTTGTAGCTTTCAACGAAGAATATTTACAAACATTTGTTTACTTAAATGCAATCCTATTTCCGACATTGTTTTTGATCTTTAAAGGTTTTTGTTGCTTTTAACTGTTAGCGTTTGAATTTTTCACAAATTAATCTCAGAATTTTTTATTTCAACCCAGTAATAAGGGCAAATAAAGAAGGTTGACACCCTGAAAGTGTTTTACCCAACAATCTTAGCCCTAAGTATAAGAGTTTGTTATTGTATTACTAAGGTAGTTCTACATTGTCTAGCTATTTTCTTACTTATTGCTTAGCATTTAGTCAGAATTATAGTAATTTAGCACATATATACGACATAGAGTTCATATGAGCATAGCACATCTGATGTCAGATTTTATTAACAGAGAAATAAATACCATAAGCCCGACTAATTAATAAATAGAATATTATGTAGATGATAATCAATCAACTTTTGAGTTCTTTAAATACAAATCACCAATTACATCGATTAACTTGCAAAAAAAAAAACACACACACACATAAAAAATGCATGAGCTTGATGGGTAATTTCTTGTACGCCGTATTTATATTCGAATTCAAAAAGTTAACACTTTGACGTCTAGTTGTTTGATATAAGACCACCACATTAATAATGAATACACAAATATATAGCAATGTTTTCTATTCAACAGTACACGCCTACTGTTCCAAAAATCACAAAAGGACTCCAAATAGCATTTCGAAATGACAAAGACCATTTAGCAATTGGTAGCTCCAAGTTGCATACCAATATTCAATATAACATTTTGTTTTAAAAGAGGTAAATGTTTCGTGTTTCCCTCTTTCTGTGTAAAATTCTATTCGAAATGCACAGATTAGTGTGTGTTCCCAAAAGAAGAATTCTTTTTTACTAAATAAATACTAACATGCCATTTGGTTTTGCAATAACTTTCTTTCTCACTCTTTAAGCATTTTAAACCAAAGAAAACACTGCTTTAAAATAAAAGTCATAATAAAGAAATGATACTAGGAAACTAAAAAGAAAACTTATAAGATAATATCCAACGAATAGTGGGTAATTGTTCCTGCAGACATTATCACACACATGAATCACATTTAACAAGAACCCAGAGAAAAAATGAAAGAAATTGAATGTTACTCATCATTCAGCGTCAAAATAATTATGTTATTTTATGAATAATTTTACGTGTATTAAGTTTACTGAATTTGAATATCTTGTTATTGTAATGCAATACACTAAAGGTCAAAGTCAGTTCTGTAAAAGATAAGAGATTAAAATTCCAGGAAGGAGGAGTATTTTTGCTGCTTTTATTTATTTATTTAGATCCAGCTTTATTTGCTTAATTAGTTCAAAAATGGTAAAAAGTATTGTTTCAAAATTTCAAATAACGTTCCGCTTTATATCCAAGATCAAGACTTCCAACCATCTCTAGCAAGAAAATAAATTATAAAATTATTTCCTTAAAATTTTCCATATTAAACAAAATTTAATTTTATATAAATGTAACTTACTAATGATGATTGAATAGGAAACATGTTTTCTAAACTTAATGATAGTTAAATCTCTAAATAAAACACATTTAAAATGTGATTTATTATTAGTATTTATCTAAAGATTTATAAGTAAATAACGTATGTATTTAAATCTAAGCCGCACCCCAAATTCTCAACGCGTTTTAGTGAAAAAATAAATAGTATAGTAAAGTTTATCAATATCCAATATTACAAATTTTTTTAAAAAAAATTAAACTGAGAATTAATAAAAAGTGAGTAATTAATTTATTGTACACGTATTAAACTTTTTAAATACATACATGAACCCGTAATTGCTATAACCGTCAGAATCATGCTCGACTTCCTTCATCCATCGAATTTTTTCCGCCTTCGATTCTAAGGCGCACCCGATTTTCTATAGCAGGGGTAGGCATTAAGTCGATCGCGATCGACCAGTGGATTACCGAGACATTTTGGAGTGACCGCCTTTACTAATACCTAAGATGTGCATACTAAAAAAGCGTATTTGTGGCACACCAATGCCAATTAATCTGGAGACTGGGTGGACCGCAACACCTTGAAAAAGTTAGAAGTAGCCCGTACTCAGGAAAAGTCTGCCCACCCCTGTTCTATAGCATTGACATTGTAGGGAAAAAACGCGTGGCTTGGATTCGAATAAATGCGGTATAAGGGTTCCGTTTTATTCTTTTAAAAAAATTAATTCAGTTGAAATATTAACTATTTTATACGCCCTTCAAAGAAGAAGATACCTATTGTATTTGCGAAATCAAAACTATAAAAAAATGCTTAATTCCAACAATTAAAATAAATTTATCGTTAAATTATTCCCTACTGAAATACATCTTATCACTAAAAAGATGAGTCAGGTATGTACTTATTTCTATGATCTATTCATTCTCAGGGCCAAAATTAATCAAAGGCATAACTGGAAACAAAAAATTATACAGAATTTTTTTTTAAACTTTAAAAACGCAAAATAAGCAAAAGTAAACACACTCACTTAAATGCGTAGTAATTCAGTGCCCTATTAGAATTTTTAAAAATTAATTTTCTTAGAATAGAGAATTTAATATTTTAAGCAGTGAAACTTTTTGAATTGAAAAATCTATCAATCTAGTAAAATCTAGAATTGCACACAAAATATGGTTTTTTTAAGTAACTGTATGTTTTTTGAATGGATCCATTAACTTCGTAATTTTTATAGCTGCTTTAGTTATTTCTTTTATTGTAATGATAACTCGGTAGGGCAAGATGAGAAGCCGTCGGGTGACGTTGAAAATTTTATGCTGACTATTTTGAAGTGACATTTAAAACCACAGTTAACTCCTCTACTAAAAAAAACCCCTTTTTTCTCATGTTAATATAACTCAAAAACTCAACTATAAGATTTTATACAGATGATATTACGCATAACAATACAATTAATTTAAATTTTCAATGCTCTTTCTGCTATAACACTGATATTTATTACAATTTTCATTGTTTTAAAACTAGTTTTTAGTGAAACTTACAAATATTAGTAGATCATGTCTTAATATATGTTTCTCCCCAACGTCAATTTACAAAAAAAATTTTTAATTCACTTAATATTATATACAATGCTAACCTCAAAACATTTGGCACACTTTTTTTAAAGAATAAAATAGAATTTACTCAAGTTGTGCCCTATCTTGACTCCATTTTCTAATCCTACATATGAATGGGTAAAAGCGTACCCCATTACTTCACCCTTCATTTTTATTAAAAACCAATGTTTCACTCACCCCCACCAAATAACTTTAAAAAAAAAATTTTTTTTTAACATACTTCTTCCTTGCCATAATAGTTTTTAACCTTTTGACATGTTTAGTGCATTGTGTTCCACGCATTAAAGACTCGTGTGGGAATAAGCCGATATCTCGCGAAAAAGCTCTCATTTTTTTTTCTTTGATTCTTTTACTTTCTTGTCTTATCTGGAGCTCTCCCCGCCCCCCTCTCCTTGTTGAAGGAAAGAAGAAAGAATGGCTGTAAACGATGTGAAAATTTTTTTCTGAAAATCATTTCACGTTCAAACGCGCTTTAACGCGTTATCGAAGGACACGCCAGCGAGGAATGCTTATGACAGTAATGTCGCCAAACGCTTCTGGATTTTGGAGACTTGTAGGAAGTTGAGTGGGATTTAGTTTATGATGCGAGATACAGTACAAGATGGCATCGTTTGTGATTCTTTATATGTGCCACGACGTAACTGATAATGCTGATTGCCAAAGTGAAATTTATTATTATGTAAAGAAACTTTCCTTGAAACCCAGTTTTTGACATTTACGTAAGTAATTATTCTTTGCAAATTATTATAAATTACCTTACCATAAAATTTTCAAATTAGATAATAAAATATTTTCCCATTTTGAATCTTCCCCCTATTTTTTTAAGGTCATTCATAGTTTTTGTTACACTTCAAACTGAGGAAGAGGAAAACAATCGTCAGAAATGCAACAAAATAACACAAATGGGGGGAAAACTTTTTTAGATTGCAATACACAGGGACGTCTAAAGGTATTTTGAGGTCCTGGGCCCAGACAAATCTTACGATTTTTTGAGGTCCTGGATCTTCATGCAAAAGACCTCAGATCTGTAAAGGTAGACAGGATATAGCATGCATTGTCAAACACTCGCACAAATGGTCATTTAAAACAAATAAATGCGCACGACTCACAAACCGACTCAAATGATTGCCGCATTTTGACTAAATGAGTTGAATGATTGTTTATGGCGTAAGGCTCAGGTCTAGACATGGACAATGGTCATCTGACATGCAGTTTGAAATTTTCTGTTTTTCGGAGAATATATACGGGAATTATATTTGACCATTAAGATTATCTAAATAAGATCATGATCCGGGTAAAGTCGAAAACGAAATGAGGCCCCCACCGAAGTCGAGGCCCTGGAGTAGTCGGCCCATGCTTTAAGACGTCTCTGATTGCACAAAAGATCAATTTAACGCGTCTATTTTAAGACACAGCATGAAAATACTATCGTATTTGTGAGTAATAATTCAACTGTTATATAACTCAAAAATAAAATCAATTAAATCAAAATGATGATAGTTAAGGCATCCACGGAATTTTAAAAAATCGCAAGAAATCCTTTTTAGAATACAAAAGAATAAACTTTCAAGGCATATATGATTGATAATTTCGGTTATCGAGCGAATTTTTTCTGTGTGTTGTGCAACTAGAATTATATAAAATATCAATTTCGGACAATTTATCTTTTCGCAATGCCGACATTATAGTATCTTGGATCCACAGCCAACCATACAGTCACAACTTGTCGAGGACATTATAGCTAATTTGACGGCTTCGAAAGAGGTCGCATAGTCGGAATGTATGAAGGTGGCAGATAGTAGCAAGCAAGAGGCCACCACCTGCACAGTATGGATCCGAGTGCAAAGTAAAAAAGGTGCACGAGTGCGAGACAAGATCGGATGATTGTGGGACAACCCCGAACTTGAGCGACTTGAATGTAAATAAGTATGTATCGCTGCCAAAAGGATTCACTTAATTTTTGAATTTATCATCTAGGCCCATCCATTACTGACCACTAACAGATCCTACGACTATTGAATGTTTAACCATTTAATTATCTGAATATGAGCTTCGTCACTTTCTTCAAGGTACTTTATTTTCGTTTTGCAAAAGTGTGTGCGTATATAAATGGGGATTATTTTTTTTAATTAATTCAAATGATAAACATGATTTATAAACATAATTTTATTAACTGTGGGGTAGATTAGCGCTTTGGAGCTATATTTAACCCTAAATCTTAATCCTAAAAGTTTGCTAAAGTATTATTGTGGCTATTTTACATTGCACTGTACAGACTTAATCTGAATTTTAAACAGGTAAGGCGAAAGAGCAAGTTACAGCAGTTTAATACATAATTATTATTACATACATATATGTGTGTGTTTATTAATCATATTCGAAACTTGCATAAATTTTATTTAAGGCTAAATAATAAATAGAAATAAAACAAGGCAGTATAGGTCAAAATACGATGGCCAGAGTAGTACAATATAGCAAACTATTAGTCACAGAAACTAAGATCGTAAAGTTAAACATAGTTTTAAGGCCAGCTAACCTTTCCCCATATTAGCCTAAGCAACTGGACTGAAAGGAAAAGAAAAGAGTAGAAGAATCAGTTTCTAAAAATATTCTAAGATTAGAGACAAAATACCTAATGATTAATACTAAAAATACAATAAGATAGTTTCCAAAACAAAATGCAATGGAAAAAACATTAATATACATATCATAGCCAGATCAAACCAAAAATTAAAATAAATATAGTAATTTTTTTTTACAAAAAATTCATATAAACAACACAAATTCGGTTCAACACTGGTGGAGTACGTATATATGTGAATAACTATTTTGAACGGTAGTTCACCAACATACAGATTTATATAAAAAATATATTTCAAAAGAATGATCGAAAATAATAACCACGGGAATATAATTGGTAATAATTAAATTAACATTCACCGTATGATTCTAAGCCGATAATACTAATATGGCAGATGTTAATCTTTCCCACCCGAACAAGTCAATTGAGACTCGGTTGTTACACACACGAACAAGTACACAAAATAGGACTGCTAGAAAAACATTTTTAAACACACTTGATTCCAGTAAGTACACATTCTAATCCAAATCTGCTTGTGGAGGAAAAAGAAAAAAAAGCCACTTGTGCCAGATGTCACCACAGCGAACAATAGGTACAAATCCCAAAATATCCGATTCCAAACCTTTGAACCAAAATATGGGAGGATTGAGGTCCACAACATACAACAAAGGGACAACTCCACTCCACCATCGATTCCGTGACGTCACGTAGGCACACGTCATCAGAGTCACATGAGCAGAAAAAATATGGGGGGGGGGATTTTCTATTGTGTGGCTCTTAACTAACTGCTATTGTCCAAATCACGGAGAGCGGTAAAAGTTGGTTGGCGTGTGCCGCTTCGACTCTTATCGTGTTTGCTCAAAGGGGCCGACAAAAAAATTCGAAATGGTATCGAGTAAATCTTTATTTTGTAAAAATAGAATAGAAGGCAGAGGGAATGAATGATGCGCATGCGCAAGATTTACTGTGATTGAATTTCATTTTTGTGCCACTGCTTCTGTGACCAATTTTTTTCTTTCATTCGTCTCTCTTTATACGTGAACCAGTAGCGCACACAAAAAATTTTCAAGGGGGAGTCCACGGTCGAAAGTCCCCCAAATCGCATCATGCCTCAAGACAACACCAATTGATTCTTCTGATTTCGTCAACAAAAAACAGTAAAAAATAAATTATTGAATTAATAATTACCATTAATTAATAAAGTAAATTGTTAATTTTAAGTACTTTATTAAATTTTACGTTATGTAAGTATAGGATTACCATCAATCGAAAAAGACTCAAGGGCTTTGGGGGGGTGTCAGGACCCCTGAACATCCCCCCCTTGTGTGCGCCACTGACGTGAACTAATATCAAAATATCACCATAGCAAACGAAGAGGAAAGCATCGAACCAAAGTGTTCAAAATATTTCTGAAATACATGTTATTTTAAACTTTAAAGTCTTACTAATAATTAAACTGTTTAATATAATCACATGTAAAATAAGAGTGACCGTAACTGTTTATTAGCGTCGCACAATAAAGCTACACGAGGGATATTGGCGACGGACCTTGTATTTGTAACCATAGTTATGTGACGAGAACGACACCTGAGCTGGCACCTCCCTCTCCTTAACACCACACTAACGGGAGGACCATTTAGTCTCGAAAGATTTAACGTGTATCGGCCCCCTCTACACCCGTGGACACTAGGTTCGACTAATTATACGCCAACCACGAGTCCGCGTGATTTTGACCACTAGGCTATCGCGGCCATAAGAGTGGTAGAAGTTTTAAAAAAAAACAGCATAGAGGAGAGAGAACGAACAATATATTTGTAACCAATGTATTTTTTCCTAAAATAAATCATATTCACTGTTGAAATAAACGCAAGAGGGAAGAGAGAAAGAGAAAAAAAAACTTGCACCTTAGTCACATGACCTCATTTTCGATCCATCTGAGACACTCATTTAAGCACACTTAATCTAAAATAAAATAGACAAAGTTTCCAATTACAAAACAGCCATCGGCAACTTTGAATTTCCATCTATCCAGATAAGCCTGGAAATAAAAATGTGCTCAAGATGGAGTCAGTTTCAAGGGCGTCTTTTTAATTAACTTTCATTTCGACAGAAACGGAAGCAGAAAGAGCAATTTCATTTGTGACTGGATTTATTTTCTCCACTGAAAACGACAATAACCTTTTAATAGTTGTTGGGGACGATGAAGTGTAATAAATTAGCGTGGTGCCACTTAATAGAAATCATTTCTATTAAGTTTGATTTTAAGCAAAGATTGCTTTATTACTAATTGATACTGGTTTAGCTATTTTGCACACAAAAAAAAACCTTTGTCAGCATGTTATTGAAACTATACCCAAACAGATTCTTTTTTTTTCCTTCCCAAAATAACAATTTATACATAATAAAAAGTTTTCTTCCTCCTACATTTCGCTAAAAAACTTAAAACATTAAAAGCTATTAAAATCAATTTAAAAAATAATAATAATAATATGTATTTAATAGAGAGTGTGAAGAAAAATAACTCAAATACCCAAAAAAGTATGATGAACTACAAAACATTTTGCATAATCTATAAGATAAGTGAAAGTAGAAAACTCTATTGTGAAGAAAAACACTTTCAAACAAGAATCCAACCGAATACTTTTACAAAAGTCATTAGAGCAGCATATCGTTCAGTGAATAAAGAGTTGAGAAGTCAACTAATGTTTCGACACAATCATCTCAGAATGGTTTAAAACGACAAGGCAGTTTTTTGAACGGATTTTTCACACGATAAAAAAGTTTCAAACAAGTCCTTTTTTTCTCTCTCTTTTTCTCTTAAAAAAACTAATTTATTTATTTGACATATTTATATAGTCCCAATATCCAACCAAACTTATATACGAATAGTAATTTTATTCTGATTTCGATACTGGTGGAGTAACTTCCTATGACAGCGTAAATAATTGTTTAAAAATCATATGTTTAAATATAAAATTGGAGAGACAGGAAATAACTTATTTTTCAGCTTGCCGAGCCTACTATCATATTAAAATAAACCAACTCGAGAAATTCTGACGGGAACATAGATTGAACACTTAAAAATGTTAAATAATTCATAAATTTTCGTAGAGGAATCGAAACCCAGTCAGTTTTTAAAATTCCAGCAAATGATACCAGCGAAATAAAATATGCATAAAATCTTTTCACTAAAGAAGGGTCATACATATCCTTCACCATCAATCTATGCCTTGAAGCTATTTCGAATCACAACTGACTCACATACATATACAAAAATCCTCAAAAATGAAATTCCAACCCAAAATTGAAACTGACAAAAGCCACTCATCATAAATTATCATTCCCACAAAACAATCCACCCCCTGCTTTTCTGACGCATTCCTGACTTAAAAGCTCCCGAATTCCCAATGGGGGCCCTCCAAAAGGGGGCCCCATTCAGTCCCTATCAATCCTTTGATACCGGGGCGTCACAGATCACACCAGTTGTGAACTTTTTTCCTCAGGAATTAGAGGTAATTTTGAAGAGAGACACATTAAAAGTCATAAATCATCAATGTATAATGATGGAGGGGGAGTTGAATGTTAGTCATGGGTAGCAGTGGATGTGAGAGAGATAAGTATTGGTGTTGCAGGGTAGGATTTGTGTGGCACTGAGGTCGATTAGTGCATCGGGGAAATATAGGAAGAAGTTCGTTATCAAATATCAAGCTACTGTTTATCTTGTAGGGGTCCCATAATCATAAAATTGATTAAAAGGATAAGAATGAGTTAAAATTAAATAACAGAAATCCTCTCTGTATTCATCAAGGAAGGGGTTAGTCTGGAAAATTTTTGTGGGTATGCATTACCGCAGTGATTGTCTCTGCACATAAATTATATACGATGTTGCGATATGCAAGCATTCCCATCTATGTCATTATTTTCCGGAAATTATTCAGAATAAAATTATCCAAATAAAATGAGTGATTTAAAAAGAGAAAGTTGTTGCTGTTATTTGACGATTGTACATTTATTTCCTCGTGTATCGTTTTTAAATAAGATAAATTAAATGTATAAAAATATTGCATTTTTGGCACAAAACTAATCAATGAGAGTAATGATAAACAACTGATTATATTTATTTTATGTTTCCATTTTATATTGCTCAAAATAACTTTCCCAAGGTCTGTACGAATAAAAATGATTTGTTAGGGTAAAAAAAATCAATTTTTGCTTTAAATTCATGGTCTGTGAATGATTTATTATTAAAGATTTTACTTCCTTTCTTCCAGCATACAGTGGTTTTTTGCAACACGCAATTTGAAGCTAAAGGTAACAAATTCTATTAAAGACGGTTCAGTAAATATTCAAACAATTTTCAATTTCTCCAAAAGTAACGTCACTAAGTTGCCAAAGGTCGCCAAAAATTTCGCTAACGTAAGAAAGCGAATATTTTTTTTATCTGAAAAGAGCTCATTAACATGTGAAACAAGCATTATTTTACTAAAAAAACCAATAAAGTACACATTAACAATATGAAAGATACAAAATGCATAACAGTAATACATAAATACAAAAAACAAAGAAAATACCGATGTTATTTGTGTTTTTATTATTACATTATATTGAGTTTTGCCAACAATATAACTATCAGCATATTAAAAAAAAGAACAGATTATATATAACAAACAAAATTTAAAAGTAATTTTAATTAAAAACATCAAAAAAAATATATTTGAATTACTACTCGTACACCATATACTATTTACGCAGACAATGTATAGAACGAAATTTAGAAACATATATTTTCATCTACATGCACACACACACAGTGGTTTCTTCTTTTGATAAAATAATAAATGAAAGAGCAATTTCAAAGATGAATGACAGAAATATTTTACAATAACAAATAAACTGAAGCTTTCTCTCATTAGCGCATAAAAACATAAGCCCACAAATCCCGTCATTCATTTTTTCCAACTATTAACTGAAACAATCGTTTCACATTAACCGTTACGGCCGACAGCTCACTCACTTTATTCTAATTGAGACATTTGGTGGGAGTTATTTAAATTAATAACAACAAAGAATAATTATGATCTTAACAGTGACGGGAAAAAAATGGAACAACTGCTTCAGATCATAACCTTCATACTCCCCCCTAGCAGAATCAAACGAACCGAAAAGTTTTAACTTTTTTTTTTCCCATTTCAAAACAGAAGAGAACGAGTCTGTTAATGTGTAGATGAAAAATCTAGATAGCAAAGCGCTAAGTTACTTTTTCTGAGTCTTTAAATAAGGATTATACATCATTTCCCTCCTTTTCTTTTTTCTTTCTTAAGCTTTCGTTTTTGTATAACTGCAATAATTTTTTTCATTTCTAAGAGGAACAGCTGGTACTTAAGAGGCCGCCCTCACATAGCATTTGACGCCTACAATAGAAGTTTTAAATCATTCCTTCACCCACACATAGGGAATTTTAATTCTGGCGGTGCTTTTTTGTTTTTAATTGAATTTTCTTTTTAATGATCATTATCAAAGATTTTTATTATGATTTATATTCAATTAGGAGAAGTTATAATAGATAATTAGGCAAAAACTTACTGTAGATACTGTTCAAGAAACGATTCCAATCATTTATCTTTTTTAATAGCATTTTATTATAACGGACATTCTCCTTTATTTTTGCAATAATGGATATTGTTAATATTCGAATATAGTTTCACTTCACAGTGTATAACCGTTATTTGTCCAATATTTCCTTTTATTGAACAAAAAAACGGTATATATGGTGAATTGTTAACTATATATACCGTTTAAAATCTGTTATATAATTAATACAACAAACTATACCGTAATTCTACATCAGAATTTAAATTCTATTCTAAAATTTGTTTTAAAATTTTTTTATTAATATAAAACACTTTATAATTTTACAACAGCAGCTAATATTCAAAATCCCCTGTAGAACTGCCTTTTAAAATAAAACGAATATTATTATTGATTTCTGCCACTATTTATCCTCATTGTAAAAAAACAGTATATTTTTTTCAAAAAATATTTCCTGAAAAAAATTTAAAATATAAATAAAATTCTTACAACTATATTTGTAACAATAATGGTCCAATTTTGTAGGTAAAATATATAAATATATCAAATGTTTCTAAAATAGAGTTCGTCTCATTAATGTATAAACATATAAGGAAATACTCCCCCCCCCCTTCACTGTAATAATAGCATAAATAGTGCATAACAGAGAGATTGGCAAAATCACACAGAAAATAAATCATATACCACTAACTTTTATAAAAATTTTCATAGAATTTCTTTCTTTCAAAAGAAAAAAAAATGAAAGAATTCGGCTTTTTCTCTCAAAGAAATAAAAAACAAATCGCCGTATTCTAACGTTTAGTATATTGTTGCGTTACCCAGATTTACCTGTGCAAGAAAACAACTCAACGAATATTTCCATTAATGCCAATAAGAGATGGTTAAATCCGTTTAAGTTTAGAATATATCAAACAGTACAAAAGAGTTTAAAATGATTATATACTTGCCCATTTCATAACTAATAATTTCAAAGAAACAATCGACAAGATCTTTACGAGATCCTGTTATCAAAATAAAATCGAATAAAATTTCAAAAAACATCTTGAGGAAAATAACAACAAAGAGACAACATCTCAATTGTTTTCAACTACAATTTAAGTTTCTGAAAGGAAATGCGTAATCTAGGTCAGATTCAACTTAGATATTAGAGAAAAAGATCAGAATTTTTAATATTAAGATAAAGATGAATAAAAATATATTTGTGATAACTGAAAAGATAATACAATACATGTATGAAAAACAACATTTTCCTTTTTTAGAAAATGAACAAATATATCTAAGAAAGATTTTCGGAAAAATAAAGAGTAGAATTTAATTAAAAGAGCTCTTTTAACTTTTTCTAAAAGAATCGTATTTTGCTCAGATTTCATAGTATTTCATACAGAATACAGAAACAAGCAATTATGTTATGTTGCACCACACGCCGGCTGGATGGCGTAGTTCTTTTATCGCTGGCACGCCTAAAATTGTCCTAAAACGGCCCAAGTCGGTGGATTTTCATGATACAGAAAATAGACAGCATCCAGGTCAGATCCCCAGAGTGCCTGTTTGGCAGGGATGCTCTCGATACAATAAAATTCCTGGTATCAATTCGCATCGTGAGAGATCAGGTACCTCATTCTGGGGAGGAAACTTGGCGTCAAAATTACACTGCGGCGATTGGTATTCCACTTATATAGTACCGCACTAAAAAGTGATACCAGCTCCAGGGGAATGTACTAGGTCTGCAAAGGTAAAATACGAATCCGCAGCCCCATTTGGGGGGGGGGGAATGTTGCACCATATTATATAACTGATTGTTGCATATTAATGCTGGTTTAGAGCAGGGATTCTTAACGCAGGAGAGAGAATGTTGCTCTAGAGATTAAGGGGACAGATGAACCCCTTAGTAGGTTATGAAGTTTAAATAGAGTCTATAGTAATCCAGGGACCCATGACAAATTTATCTGTCTTAAAATTTTATCTAATATTTATGGATTATAATTAATAGACAATGATATCCGTCTAAATATATATGTATAGATATAATATAGTTATATATAAGGATGCGTGGTCCACGCATGCAAAAACGGAATGTAAGTGACACAATATAAAAAATGAAATATAGATATAATAAACCACTTCTTTTTTTCTAATTTTCGGTTTATATTCTTAGTTAAATTGTTATTTTTGTTGTGTGTGTGTGCTATTATTATTATGATACAAAACGCTGTGTATTATCAAAAAAATACAAGGAGGTCTACGAAGAAGATTATTCTTTTAAAAGAGATGGATAGTGGAAAAAGTTTGGCAATCCCTAAGTTTTGAGTAGAACAAATACTATTGGTAACGGATTTCGTAATTCTGAGCTACTATCAAGTGACTAAAATGACACCAGAGTTGGTATTTCCCTCACGAACTTCTTTCTATGCTTCATAACGCAAGGAGAATTAGAATCTCAATTTCATTTCTCAAGAAGCGGTCCCTATTATTCCGCATTCTTTGATAGAATCAAGACACGAACTTGAGATCTGATTTTGTCATCATTCATCATCGACTATAACCAGAGAACTATTACGGATCCGTTAGATATGGAATACTGTAACTACACTTCGCAAAATAAATAAATAATTAGAAATATTGCAGCAGAGGTACGCGAATGGTCTGAACATCGAGTTAATAGCCAGCAATGCTTTAATCGACAGGGTGGTGCGTCCTGTTTCCATTGAGACCATGAGCTGCTGCACACTAAATCTGCCGGGGCTAAAAAAATCCCTACTTTGTCATCTGATCCTGGTTCAAAATTACGATGCGCATTGGATGTGCATAGTGAACCCTTTATTGGAGGAAATGGGGAACCGGAAAGTATTCACAATGCACAAACATTTACAGCAGATATTTTTCGAGCCTTTACATTCGCAGTTTTACTTCTAATTCTCTAATATCCCACTGTTGTTTTACACATTTAATCAATGATTTTTTTTATACACGTAAATACCAAACACTGAATATAAGTAATTCTATACTCCTATTGTGCTAAATATTAACAATCCCTGTATACAATACACCCACAGCTGAATTTAAAGAGCGCCCAACAATATCAAAATATAAGAAAAACTGAAGATCACACACAAATGCATAAAACTAGGACAAAAAGCGCTACATGTGTCTGGCGAGAGGTCAGTTTAACCTACATTTCTTTGCATATTGAATGAAAAATTTTATTTTGATATATAACACCTATTTAAGATTAAAAGTTGGGAGAAAAAGCACAAATACATATTTCATTTTTGTGCGTGTGTGTGTCTAGTTTTTAAAAATATCATGGAAAAACTTTCAAACGGCGCACTACAATAATTAAAAGATGCATATTGTTTTTTTCACGTACATAATGAACGATAGTCTTCTATATCCTGTACCCATTCTTTTTCTGGAACAACTGAAATCGAAAAGAGGTTGAACCCCATAAAATATTTCATCCAGAACTTCAATTAAGACACGAAAGACATAAAAGATGGCTTTTTCTGTCTCAAAACACTCCCAAGCATTTACTTCACGTCTTCCACGAAAACGACCACAAGGAGTATCATTCATAGACACGAAAGACATAAAGATTTTTTTCTAAACATCCAAGATTACACGTCTCCAAAAACAAAGAGGAAGTATAAAATTCCAAGTTACGACTACCTTAAATTAGAACTCCTGAAAACACATGTTTCGTTGGAGCTTTTTTATGTTGGAGAAAGGGATGTAGCCTTACATTTTATGGGCTATAAACACCTTAGACCTTGTAACGATCGTCTTGAAGTGTCTTTAGAATATAAAAAGAAAAGAAGAAAGACTTGCTTCATCGGATACAATGTCTAAGAGCAATTCAAACAATAGCTACAAATCGATTACAAAAGTTAGAACAGTTGAGTGGATAAAGTTTATAGACCAGAAGAGCTATTTGACACGTGCGAACAAAAACAGTTCCCAACTCTTCACAACTGCAATATTTCATATAACCTTAACAAGCCAAATGACTATTCGCAAGAAAGGTTTTCCCAATA
Organism: Trichonephila clavata; assembly: GCA_019973975.1. Lineage (NCBI taxonomy): Eukaryota > Metazoa > Arthropoda > Arachnida > Araneae > Nephilidae > Trichonephila > Trichonephila clavata. Next base: position 197,214 of record BMAO01012252.1, read on the forward strand.
TGCACACACAAAATGTCAAATCATTTTTTTCTTCTTTTTATTTATTGTGAACTTGTTTAATCACAAATATGCTGCACAATATGTATTCATATCAAGCTGATATTCAGCAATTTTGGAATGCTAGTAATCCTTTAACAATACTAATTTTTCAAAATCTACAACCATGTTTAATTTTTTTCCCGCAATGGAGCAGTGGATTGGTATTTTTACGATTGCAGACTAGTACATTCCTCAGGAGTTGGTATCACTTTTTAGTGCGGCACCATATAAGCGATACCAATTGCCCCAAGTAATTTTGACGCTCAGTTTCCTCCCCAGAGGTAGGCATATGAGCTCTGACGATGTGAACTTGTTCGGCGATGGAATTAATTTAGCCGAGAACATCCAAGCCAAACAGGCACTCAAGGATCTTTCCCATGCCGCATAATCATACGACATGGACGCTGTCGATTTTTTGCATCATGAAAATCCACCGACTTGGATCGAGGTCGAACTCGCAACCTTAGGTGCAGAAGCCCAGCGACAAACCAACTACGCCACCCAGTTTATTTGTCACAACTATTACTTTTAATACATAAGCAGAAATCATATTATGTTAAGCATGTGCTTAATTTTTTAAAGTAAAGAGCAAATATAATAATTATGTATTCCAAACATACAGTAAGCATACACACAAACGCATGTATGAAAACCCTTAAAAATATTTAACAGCAAATATAAGCATTAACTGTAAAGGCAACGATTAATATACTTAAAAATTTAGCGCAATAACAATCTCTATAAAAGTGAATTTCACAAGGAAGCGCACAAAATAATAGGATGAGTCAAGTCCCATCGAGATGGCCGTGGTAGCCTAGTGGTCAAGGTAACGGACTCGTGGCCGGCGTGTCATGAGTCCGACCGAGCCTAGTACCGCTGAAGACCTGCCGTGTAGGGGTACCAGCTCAGATGTCGTCCTCATCACTTGACCTGGTTCAAAATTACGAGATCCGTTGCCAAAAGTCCTCAAGTAGCTGAACAGTGCAATGTTAATATTCACTCACTTACTCACTCATGTCCTATCGTGTAGAGGAGCAGATATACGTTAAGTCTGTCGTGCTCACATTGGCACGGTGTGGAAGTTTAAAAAGTTAAGTGCCAGTTAAGGTGCTGTCTGTCCCATTACCTAAGTTCAATATTACAAGGTCCGTTGCCAATAGTTTCAAAGTGCGACATTAATAAATCAAACAATCATCAGGATCAGGTGTGTCTTTATTTTAACTAAAAGCATTTGTTACATTATTCTGCAATAATGAAGGGAAAAAAACTTTTTTTGTTACCTCCACGTATTTAAATCCCTACCTTTCTTTAATTTTTTAAAAATACTTACCACCAGAAATAATGGAGAAAAAATACACCCCCAGTTGCAGGTTATTTCTTTGTTCTATAATAGAATGAATGGCTAAGCTGTTTAGATTCAATTGAGATAGTACAAAAAAAAAGAAGAAAAATCTAGTTTATTTATCACATAAGAGCGCTCATTCAAGGGCTATAATCATTATTCTTTTTGTAGCTGTTCCAAGTTCATTAGTTCTAAAAACCAAAAATTCTTCTTAGTAATAGAAAAATGACAGTCCTCAGAACACATTTTAAAAACGACAACGCATATCACTAACAGTTTTTTCAGCACTATTCCTTTATTTATTTATTTTATCATTGTTCACTAATCGTTTTTTGTTTTGAAAATAAATTAAGAGGTGATTTTTTTTTATACGTTCAGTAGCGTAGGGACGAAACCTTTTTTTTAAATTTTTTTTTATAATGATATCGTTTTTTCCTTATTTGTTAAATTTAACATTCTGAACATGCACGAGTTTTTGGAATTTGCTTGATTAAATAATTCATTTAGTCATTCGTTCGAGAAACGACGTGTAAGCTCTGCATTGACGATCCATAAAATAAATTCAATTCATGACACGATTCAAAAACAATACACATTTATAGAATATCACCAATTGTTAATTATGACCAGAGCAGTCTTTAAACGGGAAAAAACAGAGTGGACTAGACGGAAGTACCATAAAATCCGGCGTAAAACGTGCACTTTTAACACCAAAAATAAGATTGAAATTAACCGGTGCACGTCATACGCCGGGTGTAAAAGAGAGAGCTTTAAAAATAAAAAAGAAAGATATGAGCACAAAAAAATTAAGACTTCTTCATATTTCGAAATACTGTTTATTTAAAAGAAATGACATTCTTAATGAACTAGTTCTAAAAGTATACTATTTTTGCAAAAGATTAAGAAAATACCTCGAATAAATCGCTCCAAAACGTAACTGCATTGCATATGCACACTTCAGTTTTTTTTCGTGAAAAAAGAGGGTGCACGTTAAAAATTAAAAATTGCAGCTTGAAAGTATGTGTGCGCGTTACACACCGGATTTTACGGTGTACAGGAAAAGAGGGAGGAAAAGTTGAAATTTAATTTTTAAAAAAAATAACATTAAATGCTTTGAATTTTTTAAAGCATAGAAATTGCTCAATTGATACATCCTCGTAAGCGATATCGATTTTATTGACAGTAATGAATTGTGGAAAAACCAATAGAGAATTTTCGCGCGCGCGCGTAAAGGATGTTCTTATAAATATTTTTGTAATATTTTTAGCATTAATTGAAAATTTTTTTAAATATTTTCACTGCTTTATCGTGTATTATAACCAAGTATATAATCTAAGCCAACGAAAATTATTTTATAACTTCCATTTAAAAAATTAAGTATTTCTGTATTTTTATGTTCGTTTCCCCTTTGGTAATACCAGCGATGTAATAAGCATTTTTAGTGTAATTCTAAAATAATCGCGCCAATGTGCATTTCCATTTCAACTTTTTGATCATTTATGAAGCAAATTTTGTTGGCTGATTGAGTTTATTGCCTTAACAAGTTACCTAAACCATTAATAAACTTACGCAAAACTTGCTTCTCTGATCTTACTCTGCAATACAAAAATGAAAACTCCTTGAAAGAAAAGACCATTCGGGCAACCTCGGAGTTTTGTTCGTCGAAAACTTACCTAATGAAAGTAAATCTCTACAGGAAAAATACCGTTGAATCCGGCGTGTAACGCTTACCTATACTTCAAACCTACTTTTTTTATGTATTTTCGCCGTATAACGTTACCTTACCGCCGTTAACCTTTTTTACGAAGAAATCTGAAATATTAGTATATATTGTTCTTATATTCTGAAGTCATTTATTCGAGGTATTATCCCAGATTTTTGTGACAAAATAGTTTTATTCTAGAACTGCAACTCTTGAAGTTCATAAGAGGCACAAGTCATTTCTTTTAAATAAACAGTATTTCAATACATGCAGAAGTAAAAAAAAAATTATGCTATTTTTTTTTTTTTTTTTTTTTTTTTTTAAAGAATTTTTTAGTGCTATCGTTTTTATACTCGGCATATAACGCGCACGGGTAAGTTTCGATTTCATTTTTTGTGTTAAATGTGAGCGTTATACGCCGGATTTTAACAGTAGATGATAGCCTGTGCAATGTATACATGTGTAAAAAAAAAATCATTCATTCATCTAAAGAGCATTCATTCACACGCAATAATCATTCACTTTTCTTCCAGGAGGTCTACTCAATAGCTAACACAGGGGCCATTTGTTCGTGGAAAACGACAGTCGTAAGGACGTATTTCAAGAGCAGTACAGCGTACGTTTTCAACATCATAATCATTTTTTACCGTTGTTTATTACACTAGAAGTGTAAGGAGCTGTTTTAAATTTGGCACACCGTTTAAAAATAGAGATGGGGAAACCACGCTCACGTTAGATGATTTGATTCATAATCGCTCAGTTTGGAATAAGTATTTGGACACGGACATTGGATGATACTACCATTGGATATCGATTCGCGAAATCAATGAATTAACACTTCAGACCAACAGTATGTGAGCGTTTATAATGAGATGCTGAAAGCACTTTCGTGAATGGATATGTGTTGGGTTACTGACGTGACCTACAATATTTGATATCATTAAAAAATAATTTAATTGAGTGCTAAAATGTTCACATTAATAATGAAACTTAACTTATTTGTACAGCAGCATAAAAGTACAAATCAAATACGAATCATATATTTTTTTGAACGTTTTTTTTCCCCCAAAAAACTTATCCACAGCGTCAAAAAAACCCGGTATGGCTTAACATATCAAGTAGAATCAGTGGCGTGCGCAGGGGGGGGGGCAAATCCGGACCTCCCAAAGCCCTTGATTTTTTATTACGATTAATTATAATCCTATGTAAATAATTCTTAAAATTTAACTAAGTATTTTGTTTTTTTATAATTAATTTTATTAATTAATGCTATTTATCCATTCAATAATTAATTTTTTACTGTATTTTGTTCCTGAAAATGGACAAAATCAAAAGAATATGCTGAGGGAGAGGGGTGTATTGGAGCATGATACGAGAATAGTGGAATTTCGACCTTGGACCCTCCCCCCCTTGAAAAATTCCTGAGTGCGCTACTGAGTAGAATATTCACAAAAGTTTAGTATTTATAAGTTTTTTTCAAAGTCATATTGTGTTTTTTTTTTTTTAAAGAAAGCTATTTGAATCTAAACGTACCACCTGGCCCAATAGAAAATTATTTGTTTCTCTTGCCTTATTGAACTTTAAAAGCATGGAATAATAAACATCTTTTAGGCGGTCAATAATAATACGGTTCACTCAAAATCAATGAAAATTTACAAACTGAAAAGTTTGTTTTTATGTGATACCCTAACTTCTTCATGTCACAGTCACTCCCGTTACACACATTTTATGACATACATATATTTAATATAAATAACTCTTAGATTTCAATTTATGGTATTTATTAAAATGAAGTGGCCAACCAGCATTATCACAAATTCAAATTCAAACTTGAAACACGTTTTCAATTCAGATTTCTTCTGAACGAACCTTTATCAATATAATATTTATTAATGTAATTTTCTTATCGTTCACGGGATCATAAATTTTTACGATGGTCCAATAAACATTAGGGCTTTTTTTTAAGAAAAGAGAAGAAGAAAAATGGTTACGTAATTCATCCAATCTCAAGTATGATGTAGATAAAAAAAGAACTCATTCGTTCATCAAAACAAGAGCTCTCATTCACACGCAATAACCATTAACCTTTCTTCCAGGAGGTCCATTCAATTGCTAACGCCTGGGCCATTTGTTAGGGAAGAAGACGACAGTCCTCAGCGAACAGCAGCGCATCGCACGGTTTCAACACCGCGTGCTGTCCGCGGCCATTTTTTATTGTTGTTTATTATCCCTATCTGTTCCCGGAAAGCGCGGGGAGGTTATTTCTGACTTCACGGGTCCCGGGTTGGAGGGAGGGGTGACGATACGAACGCAACTCTCACCACCATTCATAACTGACAGGGAATCCAAATTTAGGCACAACATTCGGTTGTGGAATTCTTTCTTTTTTAGATTAATCAGTGCAACGCTACGTATGTGAACAAACTTAAAAGTTAAGTAATCATAGCATAATATTCAAACAAAAAATACTTTAGTCTTAAAATGGATCCCAAAACGCACCTACATCTAATAAAAAGTGAAAAATGAATTAATTCTGCAATTCTCTCAACACTGAAATATTGATAAAAAAATCATCATCTTTTGACAATCATGTTCCCTTATGAACAAAAAATATTGTGGAATTTGAGTATAGCTCCAAAACTTAAAATGAATTCTTTTACCTCAACAATCCTTTAAATTTATTACCATAAGGATAAAGAAACGAAGATTTAATATTGTATGAAATTATATAATATTTACAATGTAAAAATATAAAAGAAAAAAATATCTACAATGTAAATAGAAGTAAGTATACAGGTGGTTGATTTCTAAAAGCATACACATTTCCTGTCTGTTTATATTAAATTTACAAATATAATTATACACTATATATTCATAATATATTTCAGCACTATACATATGTATAGAATTTTAATGCATAGTATATATTATTAAACATATACAGAAAATTCCCATTCATAATAGCTAAAATTTAATATTTATTAAAAATATGATTTTGTCAAAAAATTTATAAAACTGTTTTTCTCAGAATTACATTGTTTGTTATTTTTATTTTCCATGGCGGTTGCGTGTTTCTGAACTTTAAATCTTCTAAAAAAAACCCAAGTCTAATTGTATTTTGTATGCTAAAAAATAACAAAACTATCATATTCACACACTAATCTGGATAGCAATGTCTCATACAGTAAAATTTCAACACAGTCAGCGATAACATTTTTTGCTACGAGACGAGTATAAGCTTCAGAAAACACATAATCCGAATAAAACGTTTCGCACACACGCACTCAAAAAATTGAGATTGTATTACTTAAAAAAATATTTACACATAAAACCCCTTATTTTTGTGAAGAGTATTTTTTTCTTTTTCTTTCTAAATCGCAGCACGAACCCGATGGATTATAAAGAAGGTAAAGAAATAAACCGCAACCGCAAAGATAACATTAAAAAAGCGAAACCAGACGAAAAGTTAATACTCAGAATACCACGAAGATGGAGAAAAAAAGTTCTGGGGGAGATTCCCTATTTATTGGTAAGGGATACAGTATACGGAATGACACAAAATCCAGATTAGAAAAATGTCGAGTGAGAGGAAAAATGACTTTTTGTTTGGAGAAGAATTGTTTATGTGGGGTTGAACATTTTTCAGTAAATGGGGGGGGGGGGGAGCATGGTGTTTTTAAGCGGTGAGGGAAATTTTTTTTTGCCTTAAGCATCATTTTGAAATACACATCACGGAATGGTTTTGAAAAATTGATGTCACTGAAAACATCCTTAACATGTATTTTTACATTAAAATGTTATTCATTTCTCTTAAAATTGTAGTTTTTTGCTTCTTTTTTGGAATTTAAAGAATCAGCTTTTGTAAAAAGAAGGGGAAAAACGCTGTTAAAGAGTTTGAAAAAAAGTGCTGATTTTACATACCGAAAAAAAATATGGAAATTCTTTTAAAAACATTGAATACACAAACTGATTTTAAAATTTTAAATTAAATACTTACAATTTCATAAAACATTTTCCAACCGTGCTATATCAACTGTAACTCACTTTAAAAAAAACGGCAAGTTTACTTAGTTCAGTAATATAACAACAAAATTCATGAAGTGCACCTTATATTTAACTTCTTGAATCTAAAACAGATACTTGATTAAAGCATAAAAAGTAGAACATGAAAAAAAAGGGTTGTATAATGCATGAATGGACGTTGCAGAATTTGATGAAGAACAAAACAAAACATAGTTAAGTCACCACTAAAGAAACAATCTTGAGAATCAAGAGATTCACAGAACCCAATCAGGGACATCAAGAGATTTCCAATCGAGAAAAGCACACAAAAGCATTTCCACTTACGACACCTATCTTCCTGCTTTAGAATACTTTTATGTATTTATTCCGCTCATTTAAATTTCGAATTGACGACTGCGGTTGAGGTTTTTTTTTTTTATTTACAAAACTTTAAGCTCAATGTCCTCACATAAATTTAGAATACAATTACAATTGCTCTCTTTATATCTAGAGTAATTGCATTTGAGTATGAGTTCTTGGCAAAGCAACAAATAAGAAAATTATGTACAACAACCATTTCACGATATGGGATCTAACATTAATAATGGAGTGAAATAATTCTTGTAACTCTAATCCAGGTTATGATTTAATCAGGGTTTAAAATAATCCCCGATTCCAACGAGAGGGAAAATATAAAAGTAATTTATTTTTAGCGCGTTTTTCACGTAGTGTTAAAAAAGCGCTATTAGGACGCAAATTTCGTCTTCGTTCCATATTTTGCCGTAACTTTTTCTCAGCCAATAAGCAACCGATTGACCTCGGGTTTTCGGCATTTGGTCCATTTGTGCCCTAGATGAGCCAAATCATATTTAAATTTAATAATTTTTAAATTAAAAATTTTCTAAAATTAAAAAAAAATTTTTTTTAAGTATAGTATTATTTTTTGTTAGTAAAAAGTTCATTAGTAGCATTATGTAAAATACAACACGTGAAAAACGTGCTAAAATTACTTGGTCATGCCAATGATTGATATCTTGTTTAAATACAGTTTTTTTTATGCAAGCTTTTGAATAATTTCAAAAGAATAAAACATTATACAATGCAATATAAATAATCTTGAATGGTTCTAATTAAAAGCTAATACGATAAGAAGTTCAAAAAAATATATTCTAAGAATTAAAAAAAATATATGATAAAACTGAGAAAAAGGTGGCGAATTTTTTTACAATGAAAAAAAAAGGACGAAAAAGTTTAGAAAAAATTATAGCGTAAATGTATGAAACATTTTATTAACTCAAACAGAACTGCACTAATTACGCTTACATCCCTTTTAATTATTTCCTTAAAAGAGTCTTTTTCCACATTGAAGGAATTTTTATTATATCAATATATCATTTTCTAATATATTGGAAATTTTGAAGCAAGAAATATCCTTCATATTGAACTTTACGGGAAGAGCTAAAGTATCAACTTTCAATCTCGATTTCTCACTTGTCCAAAAATCATTACCAATTGAAAGAGCTCTTTCGACGGCCGCATTAGTTCCAGGGCAGCACAAAGTAAATTCAACAAGAATAACTATAAATTTTCATATAGAATGTGTTCATTTTTGAAATGGTTATAAATATTTTCACACATCTTTTAACAATTTATCAGAATTTAAATATATACGTTCAATCTTATAATTTCTTTAAACAGACAATTGTCATCGATTTTAATATCAGGCATTTCTTTCGATAAAAACTCAACGCAATTTTCTATAGCTGGCCAATTTACTTCCGATGAATTCCAAAAACACCATTTAAAAATGTGATTTTTGTTTCAGACCATTCTTCGACATATTGGAAACATATTTGGTAAAAATTCTGTACTTCTTTGATAAACTTTACCGTTATGCCCGGATTTGATTCTTCTAAGCTTGACACAATTTTCTTTTCATTATTAAAAGAATAATTTTTTTTTCACCTCGTGATTTTTATTGAAGGACAAAATCGTTCAAAATAAGACTAATTTCTGTAGCTGAAATGTATTCACCATCAATCTTTTGAATCATTTTGTGGAAAATAGATGCCTCATTATGCGCAAAATACATTTTTATCACCGGTAATTCATACCGTACCGGCACATGATGCGTAACTGTTTGGCCTGGCATATCTGAATTCAGAGATTAACAGATTAGTTTTAAAATATTGAAAAGGAGGATAATTAGGAGGACACTTTTCGAGGAAGGACAAAGCCCATAAAAGATGGACTGCCCTCCCTAAAGGAGGACGTTAGGTCCACCCGAGAATAACACACACAAAAAAAAATAGCTAAGAAGTATATAGAAGTGTCATTAAACCATCATTTGAGAAGATTCATCGTATTGTTGATGTGGAAAATAGCACCACATATTTATGTTGCCTTCGAACACAAAAACAATTTCATCACACATAATTTGCAAAATACTAAGGTTTTTGTACAAAGTCTCTTTGTATCTTATCTTATTGTTCTTTCATAACATTTCTTTGAGATTTCAGTAAGTTCACACTTCTTTTTAAAAGTTACTAAATCTAACTAGAATCTTAAAAAGAAAAGAAACCAGAAACAGTAATTTTCAATTTACTTTTAAGAAATAGCTGCAAAGAAAACAAAGAGACTGCACAGTCCAAATTCCAATTTTTAATCTTGATTCGATATCCGTATATCATATAGCAAAGTTTTTAGTTGCAATGTAAAACTTTAAAGAAAAACGATAAGATTTATGACTAAAATAAAAATTATAATAAAAGAACTTTTAAAAAAAAAACATGAGTTTTGCAAAATTACAACTAAACGTAAAGGATTTGTAACTTTTGAAATATTTTTTTTTTAAATGGAGATCATAAATTCTTTTTAAGGTCGTTCCTCAGCACAGAAATACAAACCGGCAGGTAGATATCTGAATAAATTAAAAATCATAAGCATCACAAACAGAACTGGTTTTAAACTCTTAACACGGTCTCGAAAATTTCTTATCTAAACAACAGAATCATCAATCTCCCTACAAACTTTGAGTTCATTAAACAATCAATTACACTTTAAAAAACCCTTTCAAGAAAATAATTGTGTGCTCATTTAGTACCCTTCCGGTACTTCTAGTCATTAAAATTGAGCCGTGCTGCCAATAATTAACGCAAAATAAACCGATTAAAGATGACGCTTAAGGTCAGGAAGCTATTAATCCTCATTACACATCCAAGATGTGAGCCAAATTGCAGCATTGTTTCAAGTCCTGCTGGGAGATTTGGTTGTTTTGTGAGTCAAAAAGTGTAGCCCATTTAATATCAGGAAAATGCCTAATAGACGGTGTTTTCCCAAAGCATCGGTCAGTTATTGCAATATAATCTGCCATTTGAAAAGCGTGACAAATTGAGGGTAGAACAGCAATAGAAAGTGCTAAGATGAAGGATTGAGAAAAAGTGATTGTTATCAGGTTCTTGAACAGAATAATAATGACGTGAGGGAGTAAAATATAGAAGATAAGAAAGAAAAGTTTTACAATTATTCCTTCTCTAAAAGATATTGTCTTTTTACAGCTAGCAGCAGTTTGAAATGTAATGTATGCTCAATTTTACGCATACGAAGAGACATAGCATCATTTTACTTGGAATTTGATCACCAATTATATGCTATATTTTAAGGATTAGTTTTGTACTCTTCATGAACTTTAACAGCACGTTTAAAAGAAAATAAACCATGTGCTACGAACCACTTTCAAGAAACGAAGTGAAAAAACAAATTGCGCGCATGGGCGAGCTAGTGTGTGAATTTGATAATGTCTAGTATAATTATAAAAAAATAGTCAAAATATTATTCTGATTTTTTCTTTCAAGTTCATTCATTCAAATCAGATAAAGAATTATTTATGCATGAATATATATTTGTAACATATATGATCAAGAACTAAATTTAAAAATCTCACAAAAATTATAAATTTGAATTTGAAAACTTAATTAAACTTTTTTACAAAAATTATAAATTTTAATTTGAAAACTTATTTAAAGTTAAACCACTGTGCAATTTTAAAACTAATAGCAGTAAAGTACAAAAAACAAAATCTACAAGATATTTTTAAAAATAGATTTAACTTTTCTTAAGAAATGGTATCTTTTGAATCAAATTGAAATTAAAATTTACAAACTCTTACCCTTACGATTTAAAAAAAAAAACAGAACAACAATGATCGAATTGCATAAAATTTTTTAATTTTTAAGATAGCGGAATGAATAAACCGTAAAGAGCAAAAAATTATGTAATTGAATATTCAGATAATAAAAATAGGTTTTGTAGTAAACACATCAACCATCTTAGCAAATCACAAAACCAATATTAAATAAAAAATAATAAAAATGAAAAGGAAATTAATTTTGTTTTATATTATAATAACCATTAGAGAGATTTCAAAGCAAGGACTTATGAAAGCAATTACATTTTATATGAGAAAAATTTGTCTTTTTTAAAAATATTCCAAAAACTCAGGAGGGGTGGAATACATTGTTCGAAACAGATGACACGGCCATTAACCTTGACGTCACACCCATGCCAGACAGAAAGAAAAAGGCCACGAATCTCTATTTCCATGAACACTGCATATGCGGCAATGCTATCATCACAATCGTGATAAAGATAATGATTTCTAAGGCACAAATTTTTAGCATGAAATTCAATTTCTAATTATTTCACCAAAACTCTGCATTTGAACTAAGCGATAAAAGTTTCCATCAACAACAAAAAACATAACAATTGAAAATTAAGAATAGTTTCTTTTTAAGAAGAAGCACTTACTTTGCTGAAGTTAGAAGGGAAAAAAATGATTTTTCTCCTCACCTGGCAGCAAATAACGAAGTGAAATGATAGTTTAAATTACAGGACGCCTAAATATTAAAGAGCTTTTATCAAGATATTCAATTCCAGCAATAAATTTCGTAAACAATTCAAACGTATGCAGCGATATTATCACTAACACAAAGATGGCGATAATGATTTTCTCGTCTATTGTATATCGAATGTGTTTTTGAATCATCCGCATAAAAATTTTTTCAATAAACACAATTACAAACTGTATGGAAATGAAGAATGATTTTAAATTAAATTTTATTTTATGAAAATTGAAAAGACTGATAGGTTACTTTAAGCATTTGATAGCAAAAAGAGGGGAAGGGGAGAATCGAAAGCTGCACGAACGATTCCAGTACTACGAAATGATGAAATAGTTGCAACAGATAATTTATGTAAAGAATAGAACAACAGAGAATCTGGTTTACGGAAGCAGCGCCATTCATCAATACGCATAATAACGGATACGGATAGTGTGGCCCTTGTAGACCAGTCTGAAAATACGGAAGTGAACGACACCTGTGTTTAAATCACGAGGGTGGCAAAATTATACTTCTATTATGGAATCAAAGCAAGGCCACAAAAAATCTGTCACGAGCAACTTATATTGGAAGTCACGAATGGTAAGAAAAAGTTAATCTTATCTCGGTATCATTAGCATGGGTTGGGAGTCGGGAAGTTGAAACCGACTTTCAGTTTCGTTTCGAAATTTAATTCGAATTAAAAAGCATGTCATTGTTTTCAGGGTAATATACCTCGAAGAAAAGAATATTATAAGAATAGTTTCACACACACACAAACATTAAAATGACACTTTCGTGTTTCTTCAAAATTACAACGAACAGAAATTATATGTATGTGTGTAAGTATTCAATGAATATGTTATGTATTTTACGATGGGCGTTATCAGAAAAAGCCTCAAGAGAAACTGCAATGAAGTTTATTTTTTCGAAATAGTCAAATAACAAACAGCGTGCATGAAAAAAATCAACATTATTTACATGCCCAATTTAATTTTGAAAAATACGGTCAGATGCCAAGATATACAGTAAAACCACCACGTACAGTTTTCAAACTCATAGCCAAGACAAAGAGAACTGTTTCGAATCCCCGGAAGATTTACAGTGGATCAGTTGCTCGTCCTGGAAGGAAGGACAAACCCGGCCCTGCAATCTATTAGGTGCAACTCCGTTACCCTATTAACCCACCTTACCTCGCGCCCGAAGAGTTTTAATAACCATGTATCAATGCGTCATCACATTCAGATTATTTTCCCTCAAATCCTATCACACACAATCCAATTTTTCATACAGACACGCAATATTAGAATTGAATTAGTTTGTAGGTTTGTGAAACATACCCAATATTTATTCATCAGAAATGGCTCGAAGTAAGAAAGCTACTATTACATCTAAGTATAGCGTGAACCAAAAGTTTTGCCAGTTCCATCAGAACAATGTCAATTTCCACTTCCCGATTATACATTCTCCGAATTTTTCTGAATCGACATCTGAGGGGGAAAATAGTTAAGTTTCAAGTAACAATATGTAAAATCTATTCCAATAATCAAATATCAGTTTATTGTTAAAGTGATTATGGAATATAGAAAAGAGAATAGGGAATATAATAATTTAATAAAACTTTTATGTCAAATACTTATTACCTCCCCCTCCAAAAAATTTCACGACGAAGAAAATTGCAGTGATATTTATAATTAATATTTTTATTGTGGAATTTTTGTGATTCCAATTTCCAATTCCATCAAAAGAATTCGATTTCCTTGTTCCCAATTAAAAAGAAACGACCTCGGACACCAAGCCATCTTCGGATCCTTTCCAGAAATCAAAAGAAACACCGCGACTCCCGCAGAAAACCTTCTGGATATATTTTTTTCTCCTTCCATCTGTTCTATGACGCCTTTTTTCTTTCGAATTGTGCTGGGTCAGGACCCGTCCCATCCTCACAAATTACGAGGTGATCTTTTTTATTCTCATTATCCCAGGGTGTAAAATACGTCCCAACGGGAGGTCCCCGAGTTTTATGAGGCTCCACGAAGCAGAAACAAGGAGTGCTTTATTCTTTCGAGGCCACAATGCGTTTTAATTGCAGAGCGGGCATCGTGAATCAGGATTACGAAGAAATCCCTTTAATTTTTAGGGTGGGAGTATTATTAACTCGACAGCACTTTTCAGGGCGAAGAATATTATGAAACAAAGTGGTTTTTTTTTTAATATTCGCTTTAATTTGTCGATGGGATTTAGAAAGGAAATCTTTGGTGTTTCATAAATTTACTGTGGGCTAAGTATTTTGAGATCAGAATGTTGTTTTTTCCCTCACATGATGTTGATATTTGCAAGAAGCCGAGAGCTTTTTGTAAATTAAGTTAATCTTTTGAATGCTTAGTAGGTAACTTTAAGCCTAATGTAGAGATCTACGAACTGATTTCGGAAGACTTTTGGATCTGAATAAGTAAATAAATCAAAACATTATCACACTCGTATTTAGAGATAATGAATTAGATTTCACATTTCCTTTGCTTTTACAGAAATATTCTTATTCAAAATACACTGCTCAAAAAATTAAAGGATATTCGGTTTTTTTTACATATTTAGGGATGAATCAAAGAGTCATGTTGACGTGGAAAAAAAGGGAACTTACGTATGCATTTTTTATACAAAACGAAAAGTACACAATTTTGAGTATTTGACAAAAAAAGTTCCAAAATATAATTATTATTTTATTTTTAATTTTCTCTTAAATATATTCGTATACATTATTTTTGATGTGTAACATCTTTCCTCTCGATTGCTGGAGATTTGTGGGAATGATTTCGTGAAAAGGGACGGATATGCGTAACAGGAAGTTGGGTAAGCGCACGTTATTCAGTGAAGTTCTGTTTTTTCTCAGGGGCTCCGCCCCTACCCCCCCTACGGTCTAGGCCGCGTGGGATCTTTGTTTTTGTTTCCTCACTTTAGGATCAGAGAAGAAGCTAAGTCCTTTAGGCAGAGAAGTGGTTAGACAATGACGAACATGTTTCGATACCTGACTTCGTTTGCTGCGTATAATTTAAACGACCGGGCCACAGAGCAGCTGGTGTTGCGATCTATCGTAAACAGAACACAACTCACATGTTGTGACTCCACATATGGATATTACTTATCGTCAAACAAGTGGACTGGGTATTGTTAGTCAATATATTGGGGACATATGTGTGGCAGAATGCTTATTTGAAAATGGACGAACAGTGATTTCGGTGGTCGTATACATTTCTCCGAATCAAACGGTTCAAAAAATTAAAGATTTCCTGCATTGTTTTTTTTATTGAAATGCATTTAAACAGGATTATGGATTCCCTTGGAGGCCAACGTTAAACTGTTAAGACATGGATTCTGTAAGGTTATCAACGAGGAAGTGTAGTATACCACTCCATACCTCCAGAAGAACCGTGGAACTGTTTGTGAAGGAGATAAACGGGTAGCAACACTTCTGTTTAGGAAGTCCCAAACATGTTCGGTTTATGTCGGGCGAGCATAATGGTCAATCCGTTTGTACGCTTCCTTCATCGTAAAAGAAATCGTTCACAAGACTAGCACGATGTAGCCAGTAACTATCGTCCAGTAGAAGGAAAAGTTACAATCGATGTAAGAATCTCATTTCTGTGTTGCTGAGCCGTTAGAGATCTATTTCTCATGAGGGAAACAGCCATTGCTGCCATTAGTGCAGATATTACTTTAAATCATCAGCCCATTCACTGCTTCCCTCTCAAATCTGAAGCTTCCTTGCATTTATGTTGCATTGTTTCAAGTTACACGTTCTTCCCTCTAAATGAAAATGCACCAATTATCATGATGGATAGTAAAACAAGACCCGTCTCAGAATGGGAAAGTGCTCCATTTATGTCTTTCTCATTTAACACGTTCTTCTTCTCACTCTTTGAGAACAAAACTATGAAGTGCTCTTAACAAAGTACATATCACAGAGGTCTAACAGCATGCAGAACTAAGATGTACAGTCGGTTTCGGAAGCTTTGACTTGAAATTGCAATGCCAGTAAGCCGAGCGAAGTTTCTGTTGGAGAAGATTAGCATGTATAGTTTGGTTCCTTCCGGCCATCAACTTGGTCTTTCATTTAGTGCAACTGCTCATCTACAACCATGGTGTGATCTTCAGTGTGTATTTTAAGTCTCCAACAAACGATTTATAAAGCCAGAAATGCCACTTTGGGAGACATATCATGGATTCTACAACCATGGCTTGCGTTTGGCCTTCTGAGCGACCAATAATTCTCCAGATTTCTGATCAGAGTGAATGATATCGTTCAGACATTGTTTTCACTGACATAAAGCAGTGATTCTCAATCCCCGAGAAATATTTGTCGGTCCATGGACGCCAGACCGCAAGCACTATTTGCCAGTCTGCCGCGTTGAGAATATAATCTATAGTGAAGATGTGTAAATGGTTAGAAATAAACTGGTCCAAAAATCAACAATTAAAGAATATTATTTGAAATGAATAAAAAAGGCATGGAAAAATTTGTGCAAAACAAAAATTAAGACATCATCCTAATATCTGACTATCTTAAATGCTATCTTCTTCTTCAATGGCTCGACAGCCCTGAATGGACCCTGGCCTTAAATGCTATCACACACACACAGTCAATTAATTTCTATAAACGACTAAACTGCACTACTAGCATCTGATTCTTGACTTCTTACTATGTACTTTATTGATTAGTATTCGGAGAATAAATCATTGCGCCTTATTTTATTTGAAACAAGAAAGTTATTACTGAAAATAATGTAATGCATGTAACGAGATAAAAAAAAAAAAAGATTAAAATTGTTGTGCAGATTATTATTAAGCACAAAATGTGGGTATTTAAATACTGGTAATTACAAGATCTTAGAACAGAAAATGTTGATTTCACTCAATTACATTTTGCATGGAATCATCTCGGAACGTACAGCTATTTTTAGTCTCAAGGCCGTAAGTGGCCTCTTAAGCCCTCAGAAAACTTCTGAATACAAGATTATATCGCAGGAGAAATCTATGAAATTATTTTTGAAGGTACTTGTAGAAGACCTTACAATTTCAACAAACGATCAAGGAAAAAAGTTTACACCCGAAATCGTACTTCACGTTTTTCAACTTCCATCCCCCGGTGAGAATTTTGAATACTTTTTATTCAACATCCTTTTTTCTTACGCATATGTTCAGTGTATATATATTTACTAAACTTATATATTAAGGGGAAACCAGTTGATTTAAAAAATAAATTAATAAAAATACGAAATGAAAACGCATGTTTTTCTTTACCAAATTGAAAATTAAACAAACTTTAAAGTTAATTTCTAGTTTACAATAAAATGATAATGCACTAGTATTTAACTAATTCATGAATTTTAATTATATTTAATGCAAAAAAGTGATTTCAAATCAATTTTACTTAATAATTCTTAAAGTAGATATTTCCGATAAAGATGATTGTATTTTATTTTAAAGATCATTATACATTTTTTCGAAGAGGTTTCTCTGAATAGCACAGATGTAATTAATATTAATAATATTTATTCTATGCATTTTTAAAGGGGGGGGGGAGAGAAACTTTGTTAGTTGTGGATGAAAATATAGTTGTTAGGCTGATTCCCCCCCCCCCTTATTCCAAAGCTCATAAAGCTGCATGTAACCCTAAATCTAGCAGACGCTTCTCACGTGAAACTTTTTTCTTTTTGAAATTTAAAATAGTTTAATTTTTTAACACAAAAAGATACATTTCATTTGTTTCATCCCATAGGTCCGAAAATACAGCAACAAGGGATGGCGGTAAT
Source organism: Trichonephila clavata (assembly GCA_019973975.1). Classification (NCBI taxonomy): domain Eukaryota; kingdom Metazoa; phylum Arthropoda; class Arachnida; order Araneae; family Nephilidae; genus Trichonephila; species Trichonephila clavata. The sequence continues at coordinate 214,983 of BMAO01012252.1, forward strand.
GTTAATTTCAAAAGAATGACGTAACTGGGGGATACAAATGAAGCATATCAGTTGAAAAATATACTCTCAGATAAAGAAAATTCTTTAGAACAGGTTACATAATACACGTTGAATGATCTATTGCGATTAAAAAAAAAACTTATTTTTTCTCCCATAAGATCATAATTCATCATTAGTGATGTTTACAGAAATATCTCTCAGTAATGAAGATCGGTGATGATGGATACGACGGTCCATTAAATAAAAGATTTGATAATTAATTATATTATTTTTATAGATTTAAATTTAATACTACGAGAAATATAGATTCTATTTTCATAAAAATACACACGAAAAATCAATAATTTCGTTATAATTTATTGATTTGCTTTAAGCCCTGTTACTGTTTATTATTAGTAGATACTGTTTGCTTTGACAATGCGACATTAATACTATTTTTCAATTTTATGACACATATTTAGCATATTGCCTCGTATCAATATTCTAGCGTGACTTAATTGAATACAATATACCGACATCATTAATATTTTAAGAAATGATACATTTTTTTAAAAAAATAAAAATATAATCTCAGTAAAATAAATCATAAGTGATCATTATGCAGAAGCACGGGTCCGTAAGAATAGTAACAGTAACTCTTTTGTTATAAAAAAAAAAATCCATCAAAATAACGAACAGGTTTTGTGAAAATTTTTCTCCATCTCCAGTATCTAAGTTTTTCTTTTTTTTTAAAAAAAAAAGAAAAAGAAAAAACTATTTCATACATATCATTTTAAGATTCATTTTAAGGATAGTTACCAACATTTAGATACCTATATTGCAACAGAATAGCTGTTTATAAATGAAAACGAAAAAATGTTCTTCTGGTGGGGTCCGATGAATAAAAAAAAATTTTGACACTGAAAAATAAAGATACATCGCAATCAAAATACAATTCGGCGAATAATTGAAACACATTTAAGTACAAAATTTCATGCATGATTTTTACATCAAAACGAGCATCCACGTCTCATTACAAAGACATCTGATATCTAATAAGTATTATTGAGGGAAAATAATATCATTTTATTCATGAATAAATGCTTACGATTTGTAAAATATGGAGTACGTAATGAATGGCTTGCTAATAATACAGTCTACAGAAGTATGTCAAGGTAAATAAAGGTTTGTGTACTCATAATTCCGAATTAATTATTACATTTCTTGAAGATTTACAATTCTAAAGATTGGGATACAAAGGGAATGAAGTTTTGAGATTCCTATTTATTTATCCTTGAATCGTTTTTGAATGAGAATTTTTCTTTTTCACTCTCGTTACAAATATATAATTTCGCTCTTTCCGTTAGTAAATAGAATCATTAAAATTTAAATAGCGATACTGAATGAGTTAAAAAAATTATTCTTCGATAATGATAGCTTTAATTTAAGTATTTACAATGCCTTATTTGAAAAAGCATCTTTAAGTATCAACATTGGTACTTATAAAAAAAATTTACTTGAGCTTAATTTTCAATTCCCTTTAGTAACAAAATTTGTTATACAAGATTCAATTAATTTGTTATTATTAAGTAAAAATTTTAAATATCTAAGGCAGTCATTCATAGCTTTAAAAATAATCTGTGTATGCTCTTGTGTTTGTACAAAACTATAATCAAATTTTAAATTTTGTCCTTCATTTTTTTTTAAAATCATTTAAAATATTTTCCACCTTTATCAATGCGAATTATAGTTTTAGATATTACTAAAATCAACTAAAAGCTTTCAACTCCTGAGTCACGTGACCGTTTTGAATCTTAAGAATTGACGTTGTCATGGTAAGGCAAAATTATTAATATTGCACTATAAAGCAACATGAAGGCTATTAGCGACGGACCTCGTCATTTTACACTGTGATGAAGTTGGCAATCCCCTCTCCACACTTTCTTCCCACGCCAACGTAAAGATTTTTAACCTTGACAGATTTAATCGCCGTATGAAAATACGGAGGATTTTCAGTGGCTCTGAGGCTCGAACTCATGACATGCCACCTACGAGCTCCTGACCATGACCACTACCTAGGCAACGGTAACGTAGTAGAAAGGACACTTAAAATGACTTAAATAAATTAAATGGCTTCAAAATTTAGAAACATATAAAATTATATTTATTTTAATGATGTTTCTTTATACAATGAGGAAAAAAAATTATTTCAACATTTTAGGGAAAAACAAATAAATTTTTATCAAATTTTAAGAAATATTATTTTCGCGTTCCCAATTACCAATCTTTACCAACTCTTGAGGAATAATTATTAGTTCTATTCTTTCCCATCATAATAGTTACTCAAATCATTAATTGTCTCACGCTACAATTTCATCCCTTACACCTGCTTTCATCAGTAATGAACTTAATTGCTAAAAATATGTAATAGAAATGATAAAAATTATCTTAGGCTCTTATTGGTATAAAGTAAAAAACAACACATAAGAATTATTATTATTATGTACTCCCTTTTTGTATGAAAACAAGAAATGATTCAAAATAGGTTTAAATTATTTAGAATTTTAAGATTATTATGAGACTACTACTATGTTTATGTAGAGACGTTCCCAAACTAGTTATTCTTACTTCCTAAAATGCTTTGGAGCAGAACGATTTTCATATTTAAGTAAATTGTCATTACTTTGTTAGTTTTGTTAAATTTTTTTTTCTCTTTCCATTCCATACAAAATTTAAAGTATGTTTAAAAACTTTTGCTTCGCCACCAACAAGTTTTTGTTTAACTACCGATAAATTGTCGTACTTAACTACTTTTCTAATTTAAGTGGTGCAACATGAGTCAACGCGCGAGTAGACAATTGTTTCTACATATTGGCGCCACAGTAGAATGCATCTAATCCAATGAATTAATATATCTATAAGCGTTTTTTACAAAATTGTGCACACATAATATGTATGTTTGCACACATTATTTACATATTTGGTAAAGAAACGATGGAAACTTCATAGAAAAAACTCTTGAGGATTTATAGTTGAATCCCAAAAGAAGTTTTACTTTAAAAAAAATCAGGCCTTGCACAACTCAGCTCATGTCAACTAGTAGTAAATATTTAAACTGTAATTAATTTCTTATCATCTGCTTCATAAAATGCTAGCAGTACTATTTACAAATCACCAGGGTAACAAATTTTTGAAAAAAATCTTCTGTAATAATATACTTGTTTCTTCATTACATTTTTGTCGGGAGCTTAATACGAGAATTAATTTAAAAAATCATACGAAATAAAATGACATATTAAAAAGATGCATTAGAATAAACACTAATTAATACATCTTTAACAGCAATGTTCATTCTCTCACTAGAAAAAAGATTCAAAACCTTGAACATTTACATTTTTTCCTCTTTTGAGACCTCAGCGCCTTAAATACACCCGGTAGAGCTGATCAACATAAAAATTAAATAAGACAGACGCTAAAATATAAAATAATAACAATAATAATAAGCAACAACAGCAAACGCTCCAAGGCGAGCTAGAATATGGAGAACATACAACAAACTCGTAAAGTAAAAAGGAACTTTTTTTTTAAACCTTGAGTTGTCACTTTTTGAAAAGTGTTAGTTCGTGACGCCAGCAAATTAGAGCAAAGGAAAAAGTCTAATAATAACTATGATCAACAAAGTTAAGAATCTTAAGAAGATATAGAAAGAATGATAAAATACCAGACGATTTTGGATTCAATAGTAGAGCAGATGACGATTCGAAATAAAGGCGAAATGATTCAAAATTTGATCTTTGTTTTGTTTTGAAAATAAACTCGGCGAAAAAGGAATGTTTATTTACAGTAGAAATCATTATAATCTAACCCCAGAGATGTGTGTGTGTGTTGTGACAGGTATAAGGATAGATGATGGGTGAATCGTGCAATCTGCTGGCTATTTGCGCTGGAAATTACGATAAAATGCAAAAACAAAATATTAATCGATGTTTAGAGGAATCTAATCTTGTTTAATAGCTAGTCAATTAAAACGTTTAAAGACTTTCTTCAGAAAAACATGTTATATATTTTCTCAAATATAGTAAGCTATTTTTATAATTTTTTTTACTTAATAGTTAGAATAATAAATGATTCTTAAATATGCCATTCTATAACCTCACGAAATGAAATGATATATGGTTTGCACAATCCGAAAGTTATAATAACAGTGACAAAAATATAATGGGTATATGAAATGCTAAATAAATATTTCACTATGCGCAATTATTAAAAAATATTTTAAATGCTATTATTATTATTTAATTACATTAAAATATTATTTTTTAGTTGCTGAATAAATATTTATCATTGTCTACATAAATATTTATCATGCTTCATATAGCAATCTAAAATAATGTTTTAAAACGATTTTTTTTTAATTAAAACATAAATCACCTACAAAATATATCTGAGAGTTTGCAAAATTCTTCTAAAGAGACGCAAAAAATTTTCTAACACAGGATATTTTATATATAAAAGAACATAGTTTTACTTAACAGCGAAAGCAATTAGAGTAAATAACGAGCTTCAAAAATGGAGTAGTAATTTTACACAAAGATAATAATATTTTTTTAGGAAAGTATTTTAATATTAATTTTGAAATAAATAGTTAACAAATATATATATATATATATATATATATATATATATATAAATAAATAATTAAAAATCACAAGGGTGGGTGTTAGTTAAGATTCAAAGGTTTTACAGGATGGTTCCCCCCTGGATCATCATTATAATAATCAAATGAAACATGCAATTTAATGGATGAACACTAAAAATAAATGAATTGAAATAAATCGTAAAATATAACATTTATAATATAAAAATAATGACATAACACGTTTTTTCTTTTTTTAATCCACACGTATCGTTTTAATAATTTATTTAAAAGAAATTATATTTTTCTTTTTCAAAAAATTAAGAGTAAATTTTAAATTGTCAAGGCAAACTGCAAGAAGCTGTCTTCAATTAGTCTTAAAGAATGGAATTTACACTCCAAAAATAAGCTTTAACATGTTGGAAAATATTCAAATAAAATTATAAATTCATGTCCTTACAAAACATGAATTCCCTTATTTTGTGTTTTTTTTAATTTATAAGTTCCAACATGATTTTTTTTTTTTTTTCTTTTCATTTTAGAAAGCAAAAAATTAAAATTCCACATTTAGCTTCAACGTGTGTAAATTATATTGGAACCATATTTTTATACAAGAAAAATAGATTTAAATCTCAAATTGTATAATAAGGTAACATTTTTTAAATAATGTTACTCTCATCAATGATTGTCCAAGTATGATTTTGTATTTAAATATTTTTTTATCCGAGAAATTTCAAAAGCTATTTTGTAATCTGATATTCAATTTTATATCATTTTAGAAAAGGCAGCTTTAAAATACTATTTTGATATTTCACATAACAATCAAGCTAACTACAGGATAAGAGGAGCAATTCCATATTGTCAAATGTATCATCTTTAACTGATATCAACCAACTTTAAAAAATACACGTGTGAAAATAAAAAAGGAGTTAGTGAAAACACAAAATCTAAAATTTTAATTAGCTAAAAAATTCAAAATAAAGTAAAACAAAAAACTAAAAGCAAACAAACATTGATTAAATTAATGGATCTGCTGAAAATTCAATTTTAGTTCCGAGCAAAAAGGGGGAGGACAAAATCATTCGCAACTAAGCGATAAAAAAATAGTCTTAACTAACAATTTGATATGATTCACAATGAAAATTTACTTAAATATTGGGTGGAACTCTACAAAAATACTTTCTAATTATTTTCAGGATAACGAATAAGAATAAAAAAACACAAAATATGTAAATAAACTAGGGAGAAAAAACACTCTTATTTAAGGGTTATTTATTTTGGAAAAAGACTCCCTTTTATTTATTTTTCAAATCTGCCCAGTCTACACTTTTTTAATGACTTAAAAAAAACTTATTTCTGATTGCTTTCAAATATTATTTATTTTAGTTTCACATTAAAAATATTTTTTTTAAAAAAATACAAGCATTAAAAAACGTTGAAATAGGATAAGCAACCTTCTTGCACTGAATTAAACAATATAATTTAAATTTAAAAAAATGTAATTACTGAGTCAGATGTTAATGGATTCAATTTCATAATTTTTGAAAATATATTTAGTAAAGCTAAACACACAAAGAATACATAAAGGCATAACAAGTAAAAATTAAGTAAAAATTTGAAGAGAGAAAAAAAAATTAAATGGTTTCAAGAAAACACGCACAAAATATATTACGTTGCAATTTTAATAAAAACATAAAATTAAGACTATTATTCACATTTATTTTAGCAATCTGAAGTCATACTTTAAGCTGATTTGTGATATAAATTGTCTTAAACTGCTGATCAGTAATCAAATGAGTGCGTTAAATTATTCATATTCTTTGCGTCAAAAAAGTTATACATCACACACACACACACAACGGAAGTAATAAATACTTCTTTTAAAATAAAGACAATTATTTACTCGGGAAATAGCATTTTTATATTCTAAATTTAAATGATATACCGATAAAATATTTCTCATGGATTTTTACCATTCTTGATCGTCCACATAGAAATTATTAAGAGGTATGAATTTGCATGAATAGTAATAAAAATGATAAAAGGCAATTTCTACTTTTTGAGGGGGAAGTAAACTAGCAAGAAATGTGTGTGTGTGTTTCATGTATTAACAAAAAAATTGGAAGCAACTTCTGGTATTCGTAAAAATCTCTAGGAGCCGAGAAGCGTACTTTTGGAGTATAAACATAAAATGTTTCTCTCTAAATAATTCAATAATTTAGAAAAGTTTGATTATTTGGAATTATTTTGTGCATATTAAAATTTGCAATATTGATGATTTCAATAATTTTTTTAATGCTTTGGTTGTAATTCCTTGTGTAAAAAAAATTCATTAATTGAAAGTGATCTGATTAATATTATTCTATAATCTAGACTTCTGACAGTTTGTTCATTAGCACGGAAAATTTCAATTAACTTATTTAGTGTCTCAAAAATCATTCGATCCAATATTTAATCGTTTATTTATTTATTTTTTTTTGTTATGAAATAAAAATGTAGCATGATTATTTTTTACGGCGTTTTTACTTATTTTATTTGAAATTCAAGAAAAAAGAATCATATACTTCCTTTCCGGTTTATTTGAGTAATATTTTTAAACACGTAATACTCATACCAAATCAATAACACAGGTTTTTTACAGGGTAACATCAAATTTAGCTTCGTAAGTATGTCGTTTACATTATTCTTGGTAAAATGTACTGATACTAACACTTTTCAATAAATTCGTCGAAATTTGATACATTTTTAAATACTTTCAAAAAATAAGCATTGTACAATTTTGAGCATTATTATAAAAATTAATAATATAATGTATTACTGCTCTATAGCAGACTATTGACGATGGTATCCATAACTCTGAACCACTGTGGATTAATGAGAAAGATTCCGAAACAAAACTGAATTGAACAGGGAAACCAATTCAAGCATCACACTTCGTAACAACATACACAAAGCATCATTTTACTTTTTCAAAACCAACAAATGTAAAGTCAACTAAGCGTGTTGGCAATAATAGAAAATCGCGGAAAATTTGAATAAAGAGTAAATAAAGGGAGGGGAAAAAACAAAAGAAAGATTTTACCGGATTTATTAAATGTTTGTTAACTGTTTTTCAGGTAAGCCTCTTCCGTCTTTCATAATGATTTCCGACTCCATTAAGATGATCGTCCATTGACTCCTCTGCAGCACGTCCCCCACCTTAGAACGTATTAAAACGCATTCATATGAATAGAGTAGTAATTATACGGCTCGTATGATGGCGTCATATTTTCCCGACATTGTTGAACAAAATTGGATGAGTAATTATTATATGATCGAAGACGTGATTAATAACTACAAGATAAAAAATGGTTACAAAAAATATTTAGGTAAAAGAGAAATAAGAAGAGATTAAGAATCGAATGAAATGTGAATATAGTGGGTAAATATTTTAGTAATTCACAAAATTAGAGAACAAAATTCAGAACAAATAAGAAGTGTACAAATTCTGAGTATTTACACATTTAAGTATTCCCTGTATGAAAATAGGGAAAAGAAGTTGAACATAACATAGGGTGTACAAAATATGCTTAACGGTTTCTTTAATTGTAAATGATACAGTAATTATTGCTAAAAATATTTCTACTTTTGGCGAGGGGGAAAAGACTCTATAAGTATGAATGTCGCAAGTGTTATTACTATTTCTTTTGTACGAATTATAAAATACTTTTTTATTCGTCCAATAGTTTCTGCCTTGTTGATGTGGTAAAATAGTTCACAAGTTGTCAAGGAATTTAAATGTGGAAAGCATGAAGCACATTGTTTGTGATGTTTACCATTGGTGAAATCGTTCAGAAAAATATTCTGTGATTTAAAGAAAATATTATTTTCACAAAAAACAGCTCACAGTATATATTTTAATCAATTCATAATATATGAAATATTATCATAAAATAAGAACAAGTAATAAATTTTATGACATACGTAAATTTTATGATTTAGAAGATGGATAAATAGAATCTAGGGGGGTGGATGTTTTTAAAAGATGTGGAATCTCTTTTAAGTCTATACATGCTTGCGAGCAAGTGTACATGAGAAAGAATATTTCAAAAACTATCCAATAACAAAAGAAATAATTTTTAAAAATGCATAAAAAAACTTATTTTTCTTAAATTAAATATGCCAAACAAACATTATTACAAATACCAGTCCCCCCCCCCTATGAACTGATCTGTAGTTATTTTTGAATCATTACATATTTTAAAAAGAATTCAGTCACCCATTAACAGTTTAAATTACTCATTTAATTAATAGTTCGAAATATGTATAGGTGTTCATGAATAAATATTATTTCTATTTGCTGATTACTTTGATTTGAATTTAAAAATTTTATACAATTCCGGATTAACTACTGATTATCACAACATTTTTTGCAATACTTCTTTCATTTTGAATTTAATTTACAATTTAAAAATCGAGCCCATATGTAAACATAACAGATTAAGTACCTGAATATTTCGTGTATACTTCAGAAAACATATCCTAATTACTGCAACATTTTGAATACCTTTGTCACAAGATTTGAAATAGGGAAAATTTTCACATTTAAAATGAACATGAGAAAAATCACAAAAAACGTGTTTTTCGAGATCAGACATGATTCTTTTTCTCCGTGAATGATTTATTAAGGAAAGGATTTATTAATTTTCAGTTGGTGAAAATAATGTCACACCCAAAGGTGGGTAAAAAACGATGTTATAAGTCCTTTCTACAGATGTCAATATCTTATATTCATTTTTCTTTTGAGATAAATTTGTAATTCTTAAAAGTATCACTTAAAAATCTCGTTTTTGAAGAGAAAATGTTTATTTAGTCATTTATCTTTTACTTTTTTAAAGTTTTTTTTTTAATAATTATAATTTTTTCCCTTGAAATCATTATCACTATTAATAGTGAGTATAAGAGCTGATATGTGACGGATTATTTAGGTTTTAATTTCATAAAAAAAAATTATGAACTTTTTATGTTAATCATAAATTGCCGTTTCCAGAGACTAAATTCTGAAAATTACAATCAAACATTATGTTTCTAAATATTCTATGTGTTTCATACATAAATAGCTAAAAAAAAAATGAAATTTATTGAAATAAAATTTTTTTTTTAAAACTGAGCATATCAACTAGTTTATACACTTCCACAACATTTACACTCAGAAAATTCTGAGAAACGTATTCATGTAATAAATTTCTTGAATTAGAACAATAATTTTTTTTTTTTTAGATTGAATACATTTCTCGAGTTAGATTCCATTAATGTACACCCGAAGAACTTATTAATGGAATGATTTTGTTTCGGATAAATGCATTTTCATTTATTAATTTTCAGAGTTCATTATACATCTAAAAATAGAACACTGATATTGATGAGTAAAAAAAAAACGCGTCTCCCAAAGTTCTTTCGAACAGGGAAAAAATTTGAAGTTAAAATAATAATAACACAACACTTTTATTTTTTAAAAATACACACAAATTTTTTTTTAATAATGCACCATGCATGCATAACCCAAAACCACCCGATACAACAAATATTTTAGATTAAAAAAAAAAAATACAAGGCACATCCTTATATAAATTATTATTGTATGATATTCATTTCCGTGGTGTTCAAATATTTGAGGGGATAGGGTCTAAATTTAATCATACAATTGTTGAATATCAAATTTATTTTTGTCATTAATTTTCTTATTTCCCTAGAAACTATACAATACTGAGCAATTTTTTTTTAAATTAAAAAATAAGCAACGCAAAACAACACGCTAAACTTAAGATAGTTAAATTATATATTTTTAATAAATAATAAAAGAACATAATCATTCAATAATATAACACTCGCGAAAAACTTTTTATTCAAGCATAACGCTATTACATTCACAATATTATGCATTCTCGCACGAGATCTATCAAGAATATTCGCATATGACAATAAATCCAAAATAGAAAATACTATCGAAAACAAAAAGTGATTTAATGCATAACCAAGTGCCAAGCCTAGAGTATTTTAAAAGTTTTGATGAGTTGTGATTAATACCCTGAAGTGTATAATGCACAAAACCAATCAATCATTCTGAGCAGCTATTTTTTAATTTAATAAAAACAATTCTTTATGGAACACATCTATGTATAAAAACAGCATGTCAGAAAAGAATGAAAAGGGTGTGGTCTGATATTCTATGATGAATATTATTAACTATAACTTATGTCTCAAAGGAAGTGCACGATTTTTAAAAAGAAAGAATTTGAAGCCCAAAATGAAAAGAAAATAAACATATACGTACATTCTCTTCTAACTTTCATCTCTAAGAAATTGTGGAGCACCAAAGTAATTATTTTAGAGGACTATTAAAATGAACAGGATATTGCTTGAATTTTAAAAAAAAATTATACGGTATCCACCGGACATAAAAAATTTAATATCAAATTATTATTGCAATGGAAACAATATAAGTTGCCTTGCTTTCCATTTTTATTCATTTTTTCCCCATTTTTCCATTTTTATTCATTCTAATCCCTTTCAGATAATTTTAGATATTTTTTTCCCCAAATGTTACAGTAAAAATTGTTTTCGAAAACTTTAATGTTAAGTTCAAGATGCAAAAATAAACAGGTAATGAAAATACAATATTGTTCAAACTTGACAAACCATTCTAGAGCAGTTTTGCAAATATATGATTTCATTCGAAATGAGACACTGAAAATAACATAGCATTACTTAAGGAAGAAAAACTGCCTTGTTTATTTAAATTTTGGTAGAACTTGGCATGCAAGAAAAGAAATAACTAGATTTAGAATTACATCATAGTCGGATTACCTTTTATTTAATTCATTACAAAAACTGAACAATAGTTCAGTCATTTAGACGCGAAATGAATTGTAGAATAAAAATCAAACTTTTATGCGAAAAAAATGGATAAATCTACATTAAATAGGAAAAGGAGATTTTATAATGGAAAATATTCACACACAATTACTTTACGATTCTATAATGTTTATAATGAGAGGCACCCATACTACCGTTTAACGGAACAATTAAATCAATAAATCACCAAGAAAAACGTTACTACATAAAAATTTCCTGCGTCGTACAAAATTACATACTTAGAAACAAATCTATTCATTTTTCTAAAGAAACGTTCAGATCTTAATGTTCTTTGATCAACATTTCTTTCTGGTATTTCATTACATAACTAAGTTCGATTTTATTTAAAAAATATTATTAATACAATCAGAAAAGGAAAAAAAATGTAAATCATTAGTACCGAAGTAGCGTACAACTATAATTTAAGTCAACAAATGCGATTTGAAACATATGAAAATCATTTGAAAATTTAGTTGAGTCCACTTTCCTAAGATTAATTTTCATATTTTATAATTTAATTTAATTAAATTTTAATCAATTAAATAACACATCATTTAATGGGTGTAAATAAAAAAATTGTAAGAAATATTTCTGTACAGAAATGTATACGTTTATATGAAATGCTTGTGTTTTTATTTCATGCACGTTTATGTACATAATAAAACCACAATTTCTTTCATATGCAAAATAAATAAATATTATTGATATTTCTGTTTAGAAACATTTCATGCTAGGAAACATGCAGGCCTCTTTTTCTTTCAAATCGAAACATATAATAATTATTAAAACTTGTATCTTGAAGCAGAAAAAACAAATTCAACACTTTAAAATCAAAGGTGAATATTAATTTAAATAAATTATGAAAGAATTTTAAAAAATTACTAAGAAAAAATACATAGAAAAATTACTTTTTCCTGCTGTTTCCAGTTTTTCCTTCTTACTCTTACTTATTTGTATATAAATATATAAATATATAAACAAATCGCAAAGCAACTGCAATTAAAAAATGTGATTTTTTTTCTCTTACTCTTAATTCAATGAAAAATATATGGTTATTTTTAAGCAATTTTTCCAAATCAATATTATAAAAGAGCGATAAGAATAAAAGCAAAATTTAAAACTTACCGCTTACGACGAAGCACTTGTTAAAAAAAATCATCCACAATAATCCAATCCACAGAACCATGTTTTTATTCCAAACAACAGCTGTTCCACCTTCACAATTCTATTTCAAACCACAAATTTTCGAACATAGGTGACAGAACAGAAAACATCCAGCGTCGCTTTTTTCAATACCGAACAAAACACAGCACAGATCGTTTCGAACGCGGCGTGGAGTAACGCCGGGTTGAGAGGCGCGGCAGCACTGCTTCTTCACGATCGTTTGGCGTTCGGAAACTGTTCGCTTACCTTGGTTCCTTTTCCTCCGCGTAACCTGAAACGGGGTTGCCATGGCGACTATTGCTTGGTCGGGACTCAAACGTGGTTTTTGGAAGGGGTGGATCGCAGTGTTTTGGGGATGAGCACTTTCGTTTTTTTTTTCTTTTTATTTTTTGATATGTGTGTTGTGTTTCGTATTATTTCTCCTCTCTAGTGGACCAGATTTTCGCTCATTAATTCTGTGCGGTGTTCCTTCACTCCACAAGTATCATTTGTCTCATTATAATACTGAAGTCTATTTTTTTTTCGTACGAGCTTTCATGTTAGAACGCGAATTGCTTAAGAGTTGTATATATTTTCTAGTAGTATTTTTTTTTCAAACAGGAAATTAAAACTAAGGAAGCAGAAATCGGTAAAAGTTAAGAAAAATTCAGAAGTTGACACAATAAATGACTCCCTCGAAAATTATAATGGCATTTTTATATTAAAATTTTTAGCGAGTTCGCAGTAGTAATGCCAATGTAAATTGTATACCCGTTTTTCGCATGGGTGAATTGAAAAATTAAACAAAACAGTTTGAAGGATAAAAAAGTTTTTAATGAGTTAATTTTACGTGAATTGCGAATTAAACAAAAAAAAAAGCTTTTTGCATATCTCAGCTGAACAAAAAAAACCATATTTGTTAAATTTTAAATCTGTAGATCTAATAGTTGATAAAAAGGATTTTTTTTATAACGCCCCGTAACACTCTTGAAGGTCGATTTTTGAAAACACCTTCCTAAGCTGATCTCTGCTCAGCAAAAGTAACACATTGTGACAAATTTTGTGTTCTGAACGCTGAAAATAGTTTAAATAATTTATATCTAAATGTGTAATAGTTTATATCTGGATGGGTAATACGTTAATATTACTTTCTGTTGTATTTAGTTTATGTTAAAATTGTAATATTCGCAAGTAACCATTATAATGGCGATTCAAAGGAAACATAGCGAAATGTTGGCGATAGAGCCAAGTTGGCATCATTTTTGGCGAGTGATTGAACGATGCAGAAGTTGATATGCTGTAGCGCTACCTAGTGGGAAGCTGCAACAAAAAGGATAACACAAAAACCTTCTCCACAAAAAAAATACATATACATACCAATTTTCATAGTGATCGGTTGAACGGTGTTGGAGTGAAGCGAGGTCATAAACACGAATATTCATTTATATGCATATAGATTACCATAATATTTTTACGAAATGAGTTAAAAGAGAAACATAGCATTCTTAAATTAGAATTACGAGGTTTAAATCAAAATATTTTGAAAAGAGTAAAATATAAAGAAGTGAATGGTTTTTTATTTACATATTTTTCTGGATATATCTCCCTCCCCTCTTATTTGGAGGAGCCGGCTCAGGTATTTCCTCGTCATTTAACTATGGTTCAAAATTAGGAAGTTTGTCACCAATAGCCATTGTGTTGCTTTGCCGTGTAATCTTAATAATCAGAGAATCAATCAATCAAGTGTTCATATCTTACTTCAACAAATTCACCTCAAAACCGAATTTAATTTGTCACTTGAATCGAAAATAAAAAGTAAAAATAGTCCACAAATAATACTTTTTTTCCCTTAAGAAATAGTAAAACATAGAAAGTGCAAGTCATTTCATACATTTAACGTAATAAATAATGATGCATGCATTTTGTATTTGTCAGCCTCATTCATTATAAGAAGGGTTAATAAAGTGGAACAAAAGTATTACATGATTAAGCAAGCTTCTTTCGTCTATTACGTCGTTTGAAGATTCGTACAACACATTGTGCAGCTACGAAAGCCGCTCATCCGGTATAGAGGTTAGTGACTGACTACGGCACTGTAAGGCCTGGGTTCGAATACCGGAGAAGGTATGGATGTTTGTGCAGCCGTCGAGCCGCAAGTCCTCTCGTGAGGTTGGTGGAAGGGGAAGAGAGGTGGGAGGCCTCTGACCACACCCAGGGCGTTCTCCCTCAAAATTAGGATGGAACCAAGCAAAATCGTACTGTCACCTGTATGGTGCTCAAAGCTACGGCTAACGAAAGGCGTACAACTAGTCTCTTGCCACGATGAATTTCTTGGGTCTTGATCCGATTACAGATCAGGCGGCATAAGTAACAACAACACTGTTACAAAATATTTCCAGCGTTGGAATTTCTAATTTTTTTAAACAATTGCTGATTAATTTTCTCCTATGTTCAAGAGAAACTTGTTTTCCTTCCTTTTCATAACATTTAATATATATTCTAATTTATTCATGATAATATTTACATATATCTCAGTATATATATCAATGTAATAGAAGTTGTATTAATATAACAAGCTTTAAAAAAAAAGATACCAGATTTTTCTGGCGTTCCTCTTTTACTTTTGAGAAAAATATACTCCGTACTTGCTTCTTTTTATAAATCAGTTTTTTTCTTCTAATTTTTCTGTACATATAACCTTAGTTTTCCCACAAATATTTCTTTGTGCACATAACGTATTACGAATTTGCTTAAAATTAGCTATCCATCAAGTAGAAAATATTTCTTCGTATATAATTTTTTTTCTGCCTGTCTTTGTTTTTTATTTTGTATGTTTATTTAGTTTAATTGAATATAAGCTGATCATATGAAAACTTTGAGTTCTGCATTTATTATCGATTTGCAATCTGATAAAAAAAATTGTCCGTTAAACTGACAAATAACAAAAACATACCTATCTATGTGTCTCGCCCTATTAACTTGTAGCCACGGAAGACATTCTTTTGCCGCTTAAAATATGAGTTAAAACTTTTTATACAAAATATTCTTTCTCTTCTATTCTATCCTTTCTTTTTTGCAAAATTATAAACTGATTTGTAAGGAATTACGTGTTCGTCATTGAATTCAAAGCTTTCATTTTAGTCTTTTACTTTTTTTTTTTTAAAAAAAGTTTTTTTCTAATTTAAAAAAAAAAAATGTAGATCGTACATGTACTTTTATATCGTGTAATCTATTCATCTTTGTCAATTATTATTGCTGACAAAATTGTACTTTTTAAAAGGAAGTTTCTGTAAAAAGTAAAAGTTGGCAACAGGGAAACATATGAACTGACTAGCTAGAAACTCGTGAGTGTAGTTATCACGTGGCCATAACGTCACACAAATTTAGCCCATTATCAATTTGCAATGTACATTTTATTAGTTTTCTTTTGTTATTTCTGAACTGTGTTATTTCAGGTATTTATATTTTATTCCTAAAATTAAATTAGACAAAAATCTGAAAATTACTATTAATGTGTAAAATATACATTTTCAATGTATCTTGCTATATACCACTTAGAATTATTAAAATATTCAAAATAAATTAACAGAGGGAAAGAAAGTGAATCTTATCTTATTTTAAGACAGAATAAAAATCATAATTCAAAAATATATCATTTTTATATTGTTAATTTTTCTCCTAAAAGTAAGAAACTGTTTGTGTAACTTAATCGAAATCCCGTGATTTTTTAATATTCTAAATTTGTTTCAAAGTACATAAACCTTTTAAAGAGTGTTTTTTGGGAATGGTATCTTTTTTTCTTTCTTTTTTATATTTTAGAATTTCAAAAAAATATTATAAAATGAAAATTTTACTAAGCATATATTTAAAGTTATCGGTTGAATTTATATTGATTTATCACGACTAGATGTGACGTGACTCTATTTTCTCAGTGAACAAGTTTATTTTATTGTAAGGGAAACGAAGAATATATTCTGCTAGGATTTCCAATTGTGAAATCAGTATTCTTGTCATTCGGTGTTTTTTTCCCCTTCGAAAATATATTGAGAAGGGACTTACTTGATTGCATTTTAGTAAAGCGAAAAAAGAACACTGTGCGTTATGATGAGCCACTAAATTGAGACTTTACGAGAGGGTTAAACATTGCTTGTGGATAGGTAGGGCTAAAAAAATATAGAGGTGCAACAGAGACGACGTGAAACTACTAAATTTTAAAAGGTATAAAATCAATACATGGAGAAATATAAAATAAAATTAAGGAACATCTCATAAAACTGAGGGGAAACAAGATGGTTTATGGTAATCTTTTTATAAGAGTTTGATTGTTTTGATTACTAAGTTTGGAAAAACTGCGAAAATTTTCATTCCTATACAGTTAAGCTTAAGATAGATACCTTTTTGCTAGTTAAACGATTTCACTTTGAAGTACAAATATTTTTCGGATTAAACTTTTTTAAAAAAAATATCCATGTAATTATGGTATTTTTACAGAAATGTAAAGCTTTAGTAAAAAGTTGAAACTTTTTTATTTGATAATAAATAGCAGTTTTTCTGTATAAGAAAGACCTCATTGTTATTGATTCAATGTAGATAATGTTCTGAAATATCTTTTATCGTATTCAGTTTAAAAGTATTATGCTTTAAAGAGGCAAATGGTTTCCACAAAACAATA
Organism: Trichonephila clavata; assembly: GCA_019973975.1. Lineage (NCBI taxonomy): Eukaryota > Metazoa > Arthropoda > Arachnida > Araneae > Nephilidae > Trichonephila > Trichonephila clavata. Next base: position 232,307 of record BMAO01012252.1, read on the forward strand.
AAATATTACGATTTAATCAAATCCTTGATTGATACCAAACAATATACATATATACCGTACATTTCGGAATTTGTAAGCCGTTCCATGTATAAGTAGAGATTCGAAAATTTACCCAAAATTTGAAACTAGCATACAAGTCGAACTGGGGCATCTGGTTATTTTAAAACATGTTGCTAAGTGGGTAAAACGGGTAGGATAGTTTCCAATAAAATAACTGTAAAACAGGACGCTAAGTACGATAGTTTTATTTCTGATTATCCTAACTGAAAAATTAACGCATTTTTTTCAATTATTTTCTTACTTTATGCACAATATATTTGCCTTAATCTCACTGTCTGTGTCATTTTTTTTAAATCAGTGGAGAGAGAAATTTGTATGCGGCAAGGTATCGTCGATCTATGTTTCATTTCCTGAAATACAAACTCGCCACAAGATAGAGAACAAATATATTTAGATATCCTATTAAGCAAATGCATATTTTGAGAACAATACTGAAACTCGAATTCTGACATTAGCTTTAAAGAATTTGACTTTTCTTTCCTTTCAAAATAAAAATTCCAAGCAAAATACCCAAAAAGTAGGGAGGGGGGATTTAAATTGCTTGAGCATGGCTAATAAAAAATATGTTGTTCATTGTTTTAAATTTTTTTTAAATAATTACTTTTTTTAATTTTGAGATTGGATTTGAATAAAACTCGGGAATGCTTTATTTTAAATTTTTAAAAATTTTGAATAATTGATTCAATTATTTGATAGTTGATAATTCAGTGAGCTATAAATGATACTACTTTTCAAGCTTGATAGTCATACTATGACAAATATGTAACCCTAATCGAGGACGATTTGTGCATTCCAAAAACGTACATAGTACAAGCTTACTGCAGGTGGACCTTACAACAGCAGGTGTGTGTTGTCCAAAATTCGAAAGTATACTCTCCCACTTGTAACCGGGTGGTGACGATTTCGTGTAAGTTGTCAGAATTTATTCCAAACTCCACAAAATGCCTCCTGCCGTGAATTGGCAGATGGTACAGCAGACCATCTATCAAATTTAGAACCATTTGTTACGGGCTTGGTGTCGTTGCCGTCTGGTTTTGGATTATGTTCTTCGTGTATGTTAAAGGAAAGAACGCGGCTATTCGACAGCGTGAAAAGGATTGCTTTTCATAAGTAACCCAGCCTTAGTTCGGCGAGAATGATACAGTTAGTGAAGTTTGTATAAGACTGCATCCATTTCCAATGAATTACTGAAAAAGAAATTCTATAGGGAGTTTTCATGATTCACGAAATAAAATTGACTTAAAACCTTTCATGTACGTGTATAATTGGATGTATCATTGCCAGAAAAAATTCATTTCCTAAAAAAGTAATATGCAATTTTATATCTTTGAATAAAACGGAATATCAAGTGGTTCTTCGTTTTTCATACGAATTTCTGACAAAAGCAGAACATTTGACTTTTTTTACGATAGCATCATTTTTTAGGTCAGCTGCATGTGCATGAAAACTTTGACAATTGAATGAAAATATCGATAATTCTTTCTTGTTGGAGATGAATTCTAGAAAAGTTTTGGTGACCGTTTGTAGTGTATTGTTTTGTAACCTTTTCAATTCTAACGTTAGATCCTCTCGATGGCTTGTTGATCTTTTATGATGTTTATTTACATTAATAACCATATTTTAAACTTCAACACATAAATCTTTAATTACTATTAGATTACATAAAATTTTTAATTTCAAAATCCACGATAAAATATGATTATACAACTAGAAGTCTGTTTTACCACGGTAGTAAGAAAACGTCTAAGCCACTGTGAAATGCTAATCCGGATTGCGCGATGCATTACAGAGGTTAAATATTAGAAAATAAATAATATACAATTTTCAAACGCCAGAATAAATGCTAAGATTTAAAGTAATTTTAAATAATATAACATTTTCAAACGCCAAAATAAATACGAGTATTTAAAATAATTTTCTGTTATTTATTTTTTATCTTAAAAATATTAGTATATTTATTTAGTACTCACTATTGTAATGCACAATGATTCTTCAATTAAACGATTCAAATAATAATCAAACAAAAACACTATTTTAACAATGCACAGCATATACCACATTGAAGTTTTCGCTAAATTCATTCAATTTCACTTATAAGATATACACAGCACTATACGTCAGCTGTATAGCTATAGATATATTGCTATAAGCATGTCGATGACGGGAACGCACGAGATTTCACCCATCCAAAAAGTATCTAAGGCGAACAGCACACTGCGCGTGCGCCAGTCAGAGCATGGCGGTGACGCGAACCTATGAGATTTTCCCCTACCAATAAGTGCCCAAAGCCGCTAAAGAAGTTTTCACTTCAAATATTTAAAATTCAACATGGCATTTTGTTTAACTGCTACTTAGTAAATTATGTTTACATTTGGACAATTATTATTTTTTTTAGTTTAAAGATGATGAATATCAGTAATTCTCAAAGTGGTCTATATCGACTCCCCAGGGGTCTCTGATGACCTGCAAGGGGTCCACGTCAGCAAAAAAATAATTTGGGGGTCCATGGAGGGTAAATGGAGGTCTACGATAGACTAAACCAGATCGTGAAATTTAATTTTAAAAGAAAATTTAATCAAGTGTAAACCAGATTTGTCTATTTAACAGTTTTGTTTGCTAAATTTACTGGGGTTGATTTGCAGTTCCAAGGGGACAGCATAAACTTTATTTTTAAAGGACCATCATTTCAGTGTTTCTTGTACCAGAATTATGCTAAAGGAGCATAAAACTGGACGACCAGAATTTTACCACTTTCTCAATTTGTCACATACAGTCTGCCAGAAAAAGGACGTTTTAACCTATGTCCAACATTTAAATGTTCATTATTCAGGTATTGAAACTAGATTTGAGAATGCTTTGAGTATGGTAATATCACAGTAGGGGCAATGAATTCAAGTGGTCACATTGAAAAACAAAACCACCTAAGGTCTGATTACAAAAGGAACTGATTTTTATAGCCCTAACAAAGATCTTAAAGTAAAGTTTAGAAACAGATGTCAGCAATTTTTTCTTTAAAAATATATACTTGTTATTTATCCCGAATTACGGAACATCTTGAGAAAATTTTAATTGCTTTTCCTAGAGAGGAGGAGTTTCAGTGAGGTTGCAAATCTCCAAAACAAAAACAGAAAAAAAAAAAGAAAAATTAGATACTACTAACGGAGGAGATTTAGGATTAAACCTGAAAAGATTAATGCCAATATTGAAAATTTGTTATTGAAGTACAAGATTCATCCCACCTATTTTTTTTTTTTTTTTGCTCATTTATTTTATGTAACACCTACCTATTTTATGTATTAATTTAATTAATTCACACGTGTTTTTTAAGTTTTCTGTTTTAAGTTTACACATGTGTAGGTAATGTAGTGCTATACCAACTGTCAAAAAGATATTTGTTGATAAATTTGCAAACATTTAATATTAGAGGTAAGTAGAGGTCTACACTAAATCGAAAAACATGACAAGGGGTCAATGAGACAAAAGAGTTTGGGAAACTCGTTGTTATTGTTGCTAATGCCATCTGTCTGACGTAGTCAGTTCGAAACCCACACAATTCTTCATGGTATCGGGCTAGATTTTCACGCCTGTCGTTAGCCGTAGCTTTGAGCACCATGCAGGTGACAGTACGATTTGGCTCGGTTCCACCCCAATTTTGAGGGAGAACACCCTGGAAGTAGTCAGGGACTTTTCACCTCTCTTTCCCTTCCATCAACCTCACGAGAGGATTTGCGGCTCGACGCCTATTTAGAGTACCCCCTGCCACGAAAGCACTATACATTTACAAACATCCATACCTTCTCCGGGATTCGAACCCAGGCGCCCTACGGCACAGCAGTCAGCGTCGCTAACCACTATATACTGGATGGGCAACTTGGGAAACTCTGATGTATATTGTTGAAAGTCATAACATATTTCCTACTAAATTCTAAAGTTGTGTGACCGAAGTAGTCGAGTGGTAATAGTTGCAGTGGTCTCGTCGTGGCTTCAAATTCTGGTGTTGAGGGGTGATGTACTTTAAATATGTTGTGGCTCAAAACCTTCACGTTCGCGTGGTGAGGATGTTTGGATATTCAGTTGCCAATTCACGTGTCGTCCTCACCACTTAACCGCTGCTCAAAATTACGCGTTCCATCACCCCCAACAACCCTAGTATGGCCTTCAAAGAATGACATTGATAGCAACCAATTCATTAAATCCTACTTAAGTTAGGGCCAAGGAAACTCAGGAATCATGATTTCAAGCTTTGCAGTTGGCGATGCGTTCGATTTATTAGCTCGGCTACTGTAGCCACACATGGTTGAGCCGTTGGAATAGCGAAAAGAAAGATTTGAGCATACTGACCATAATATTGGGAATGGAGGGGGGGGGGCTTTTTAATAAAGGGAGGTGGGGGTGCAATAGAACAAAAAATCGAATTTATGAATTTACTTTTTCTAGGTTTTGAATGGTTTAAAAGCTTTATTACAACCCATGGAAAAGTTGAATGATCTTTTTTTTTATAATTTTTGTCTTATTTTACTCTAGAACAACTTTTTTCTTAAAATCAACCAAATTTTAATATTAACATTGTTTTTTTATTTGTTTCTTTTTATTTTAAATTATAAAAGAAATTTCCTCGAATTTGTATTTCCACTGAATATTATTTAATAAATTATGTTTTATCTGTTGTTACATCGAATACAATACTATTTCAATTGGCCGCTCGCTTTCATCATTTGTAATTTTACACATTTTGAAAAATGAAAAACTAAGTATTTTTTCTTTAAAATATCCTTTTAGAAAGTCAAATAAAAAAATAATTCAGTTCTAATATTTCTTTAAAATATTAACACCTTTTAAAGTAATACACACATTAATACTTTTAACTATATGAAAGCATTCAAATTGGTGGGAAATAGTGTTTAAAAATCAAGCAAGCCTCAAAAGCAAGAAATCATTTAAAGTACTGGACATTTTTCACTTTTAAAAAGAGAGCGTGGATGAGGTGAGGTTATCAGTACACATGATATTAGAATCAAATTAGAAACAAATATATATATATATATATATTTATTTTTTAAAAAGATAATAGTTTTTGAAATTATAAATAAAAATCAAATAGTATTTACTAGGTTTTTTTCACTGGTTGTATTAATAAACAATTAACTTTTTATAAAAGTGCTACTGAATTGTGATCTGAAAAAAAGCTAAAGAATTGTAATATAGAGTGCATTGGGACAAACAATGCTTGATAATCACTAATATAAGCTTATTTAACAATTGCATTCCTCATTATGAACAAAATTATGATTAATGTTCGCAAAGAGTAATTCTATTAAGCAATTAACAACACACAAAAGGTAATAATGTTCAGCATCGTTGAATAAGTAATGAGCAATATAAACTAATTAACAGCGCCTCGCAGAAACTAAATGCTCTCCGTGGTGGTCCATTAAAACCCTAAAGCGCCCATCCTTCCTTTCTGGTCGTTTACACCCCTAAACAATAAAAAAGACACCCTTTTGTGATGCATGCCATTATCGCCTGCCATCTTCCGCGGGGGGAGGGGGAATGGGCCATGTGGTCTTCATTAGCAACTTGTGAAGAGCTGGGTCCTGCTAGCGAGATGAGAGGTCTGGATACTGCAAGAATGGGAAGAGCGAAGCTCTACTGTAATGAAACCTCCATTGTTGGGTTCATTATATTCGTGGAATTGCTCGCGAGAGAAGGGTGGAAAAAGTATTATCGCAGTGAATCAATTCTGTGTGACAATAATGACTGAAAGAAAATTCCTTAAAATTTTTTTAGGCGATTGATTAATTATTCTTGCATATAAATAATAAAACATGATGTGTTTTGATAAAAGTGCCATGGATAAATGGTTTTGATAAAAGCTCTGTGGATAACGGCAAGAGAAAGTAAAATTGTAATGACTCGTTATATTAAGTATGTAAGAAGACTAGCCGTTACCCGCTCTCCTCGCTGAATATTTCATGATGTATGAATATATAATGTATGTATGTAAAATTGATATCTAAGTCCAAGCATTAAGCGTTCGATTGTGTGTATTGAACTTTCTTATAACTCTTACTTCCAGTAGCGCACACAAAATTTTTTCAAGGGGGGGGGGGGTGTCCATGAATAGGATTATCATCAATTCAAAAAAAAAAACTCAAGGGCTTTAGGGGGTGTTCGGATTACTAGGGCACCCCCCTTGTGTGCGCCACTACTCACTTCTCGTCTTCTTATAACTCTCGTTTAAAAAAAGAAAAACGGGACTTAGATTTCTAAAATTAAAATAGAATGATCTTTTAAACTCCCGTAGCCCTTTTCCTCAAAGTGAATTTCTACAAAACCTATAATAAACAAAACCTACTAAACAAAATAAACATGCTTGCCGAATTTCAAGTTAAATTTAATAGCTCAAAAATGGAATTATTTTTATCAATAAGCCCCGAACTTCCTTTGTGGAACCGATTTCCATTCGATCCGTTCGTAGCGGATTTCTGTTCAACAAAAGAAACATGCATCTCAAATTTCATTACTGAAGATCGAAAACAACACATTTGTGCGAAAACGCTCCGCAACCCCCCCCCCGTCCACACAGGAGTATATTTCCGTGAAAGCAGATCTCTATTTCACAATAGAAACATACTTAAGAAATTTCTAGAATGTGGGTCCAACAGTTCAAAAACAAGAATTTTTATCTATTGCACTGCTTACTTCCCCTCCCCCTTTTTAGATCGAGTTCAGCAAAACTTTTTTTGTAGCGGATTTCTACTCCAT